>OVAQ01000727.1:0-25870 GCA_900406345.1 Erysimum cheiri
TGAGAAGTTGAGAGAAAACGGGAGACGCGCGTGTCTCCTACACGTTGAGTTTCAATCAATTGCAAACTTCATCTCATATCTAGTTGTATAAAGATCCACGAAACAACTAACAAATATATTAATGCAATCAAAAATTCTTAACTTAAGCAAACGCTAAACCTAAATCGAGATCAAGCTCACAATAAATATCCACAAAACAACAAATATATTGATGTAGTCGAAAATCTTTAGGTAATTACATTACATTACAACCATACACATATTCAACTCTTATCTTACAACCACATTTTATTTTAACTCTTATTTATTATAATGTTGACTCTTATAATGCTTACCAGTTACTTTATTCTATATCGAACAAGCGACAAACTTGAAAGATAAAATTTCAAAATCCACAGAAAAGCTCTTAAATCAACCAAAAACTTTAGAATCCACTAGAAAAGAAAAGTTCCTTATAAAACACCTAATTATCATATGCAAACTCATAGTTTTGATAGCTTTGGTCTTTTTTTTTTTTTTATAACATCTTATGAGCTTTGGTCTTTTAATTATCATATTGCTCCTTACATTAAACCGTAAAACTCAAGTTTATTGTTGATAACTCCAGTAAATTCGTTGTAACAACTTCCATAATTTAGAAGAATGACTAGAGTGTGCGAGTCCGGCAGAAGATGTGTTGTAGTTTCCATGTGTCCTTGGTGCCAACTGAAAAATTACTGATTCATATGGGATGAATCTCTGAAAAGTCTCATTGATGTGTCTCCGGGTTTACGAGGTCTGCAAGTCAGATCCATGGGCTCCTAAAGATGGTGCCATGGTGGTCTTATCGATGCTAGGGGCTCGGAGGTAGATAACCAGGGGTCAGACATACCATTCACACCTGTGTTTACACATTTGACACATCCAAATCTCTAACCGAATCCCACTTTCAATTAAAGACAAAAGAAATAGAACATTTGGGTGAACAAAAAGGAATACATAAAACAACAAACAGAATCCAAAACATCTCTTTTTTTGGGTTGCGACTAAAAAGGGAAGAGGAACATGAAAAAACCTCATCTCAGCTGAAAGTAGTCTAACAAAACTTCCTAGTGAGATAAAACTAGTTCCATCCCATAAAATTAAGGAGACAAAGATTTTGTGTCCTAAAAAAACCAAATGTACAATGAAAACTGAAGCCCCCAAAAAGTGTATAAACATTATCCAAACTTCTTCCTTCTTAATCCTCAATTGTCTGAATCTCTCCCATCATGATCCTGTTACTAACCACATTAAATCCAAGAACCGATGCGCTTAAGTTTACCTTCTTCCCTTTCTTCGCCTTTTTCTTTCCTCCAACTTTCGAGAACCCATCATTTGCAGCAGTTGTGTTATAATAATAGTCATCGCCTGTGTTGTTTTTGGTGTTGACTCCTGAGCCCTTTGATTGAAATGCAATCTCGACTACTTCTGATGGTAAAAGGTCTTTGTAGTTGAGGAATTTGTCAATGAACTTGTGGTCCGGATCACGCGACCCCAGATTTTCTATCAGAAGAGTTTCGGCTTCTGATCGGGATAGCTTCAGACAAAATTCCAAGACACTTGTATCTGACAAAACACAAAAGGGATACACATGACATAAAAAGCGGAATAAATGTTTGATCGAAACGAAAGTGAGGATGTTCTCGTTCCTATATGTTCTTCAATCTGTCCCAACTAGGTTACAAGAAAATTAAACGGAGAGTGCTAAGGGCAGGGATTGACCAAAAGCAAATTAAAAATTACAGTGTAATATAATTTTTTTTACCTTCTGAACCAAGAAGTCTGAGACATTCGCTTCTGCACCAATCTCTGAAGCCATTCGCCTCTGGAAAAACCACAGACACATGAGAAAAAAAACAAGCTAATAGTTTCGGACAGACAGAGTGATAGTCAGTAAAAAGCAAACCTGTGAGTTTTGTCACTGCCTCCTTTTTCCCTTTTTGTGACGCCTGAGTGACAACAGGTGAAGACAAAACCCGATCTGCAGAGGAAGTTGAAACTGATTTCTGTCGATTCAGTGAAGTTCCTGCATTTACTTTACCAGGAGTGGTTTTGGTTCCCCAACTGCTTTGACTTGTAAGATGAGGAAAGTCTCCCCTGCTCGAAAAGAACTCTCAGTTAGTCGATTTCCTTCAACAAATATAAGGTGATGATAAAATGCAAACTCTTATATCAAGTACAAATTATAAGGGAAAGCTGCTGCTTCAATATATTTAGTAACGCAACATCAGATATGACGACTTGGGAACTCAACGAACAAAAGATGGATTCATACTGTTTTGATTCCTGGGTTGATTGCTCAACTGGACCCCAGAAAAGGTCATCATCTCCTTTGGATTTTGACTGCAAGGAAGATTGAGAAACAGCCTGCGAAGGGGAAGATCCAGAACGTGACCAGGAAAGAGCACCGCTCTGAGGAGCCTGTTGTGGAATAGATTTCTGGGTGATAGGTACTGCACTAGGGGGAGGATGAGACGAGGTCGTCATCTTCTCCTGCTCCTTCACGATGTCCCTAAGCGAGCTAGGTTTTGTGGATTTTTTCGGAGCAGTTGACCATGCAGCAGCTGGTGGAGGATTGTTCGCAGCCTCTCCTTTCCATAGAACAAAATCTCCCAACGAAGGCCCGGAAGGAATAGCAGGCAAAACTTCCTGCTGCTGCACAACACGAGAACTTTTTCCCTTCTCAACAGAGTTTGTTTGGAGGGATGTATCTACAGTAGGAACATGTGCCGCAATTTTTGCTGCAGAATTCTTTGCTCTCGCGGATTTCTTGCGGCTCTTTTTTGTTTCCTTAGCGTCAATAAAGTTATCATCATCTAAAGACTCTGAATTAGTAGCTGTAACTTGCATAAATGTGTCATTGTTAGAGATGATATCCATTACTTCCGTCTCTCTGTCACTGGATTTGGCAAAAACATCATCAGCCAGTAAGTCATGCAAGTGGCTTTTCTTAGACTTAAGAGCAGGAACACTTTCAGGCTTTACAACACCGGTTTGAGTAATAACTGACTCTCCATGAGTCTCTCTTAGGATGTTAGGATCTGAATTGGCAACAATCCCAGCCCAAGGACCGGCCGAACCTACTGAACTCACAGTAGTAGGAATCTTTGGAGCTAAAGCTTCGGCCTGTGCTACCCTCTGTTCTTCCATTTGAATTTCTAGCAATGACTTTGGTTTAAAGCCAGGAGCAGGCTTCCAAGCACGTCCTGGCTGTGTTCGTGGCAGTGAAGACTCTTCTCCCCTGACTGAATCAGCTTCGGAACTCATTTGGGAGGTGTTTGAAGCAGTGGCTATGGAGCCCTTAATGAGGTGAGTATCATTGTCTATCAAAGTGTCGGCGGACTTTTTAGTTTTACCCTTTATCTCAGAATCATTAGCACTTCCTATTTCAGGTTGTTTTGCCTCCTGCAGAGGAGCTTTAGAAGTTGCCTTAGCCAGTTCAGCAGCCTGCTTAGCCCGCTGCTTCCTGGACTTCTTTTCAGAAGTCTTCCGTCCTCCAGAAAGTTCATTGTTTTTAACTTCAGTTGCAGGAACCTCCACAGGTAACTCATTATTGGTCTCTCCTTGTCCAGCATACACATCCTTAGCCTGCTCCTCCAACAACTTACTCTCACATGTTTCGGGAGCTGTTATAGTAGGAGTGGAGCTTTCATTGTTTGGACGGCTCACTGGTTCTTCTTCCACATTTTGTGTAGCATGATAACCAGGCGAGATGACAGGCTTCTCTGAGTACAAGCTGTTCATGTAGTCTGCAGAAACTGTTCTTTCATATTCTGGTTTTGAATCTTTTTTATGGGTATCATTGATTTGATCAGCTTGAACTGTCCCCTCATTCATCCTAGGGTCAACATTACCAAACAGCTGGTGTTGCAGGTGCAGAGAGGGAGTTCCGAATGAAGCAACATTAGCGGCATGAGTTACTGGGAGCAAATCAGCTAAGTTGGCACCTCGCTCCTCATGGGAAACAGGAACCTGCATCTGCTGATTGACCTGTGTCATATCTTTTGATTGTTGCAGCCTAAGTGCATCAAAAGACGCCTGCAACTGCCCATAAGATGGCTCTCCAAACCGTTGCTGAGAACGCTGTTGATCAGCGAGAACCTGGGAAAAGAGCTGCTGTTGCTGTCGTAACAACTGCTGCTGCTGCTCTTCTTGTTTGTGTTGGTGTTTAAGCAATAGCATCTTTTCCACCAATAGACGCTGATGTTGGGCAGAAAGTGGTGGCTGAGCATTCAACTGCATCAAGAGTTGTTGCTGCTGCAACAGATTGAGCGCTTGCTGATCTTGAGAGAGTCCAGCGGCGAGCATCATATCAGGAGATAACATGCCACCTGGATTATTTTCAATAGATTGACCAAGTAAACCTGTCAAAGGTAAATTCTGCTCAGGCAGTCTCTGCTGTTGGACCCCAAAGGGAATTTGCGTTTGGAAACTTTCCTTTGGATTGGTTTGTGACCAAGCAGAAAGAGGACCACTGACAGCAGGAGAAGACCTATCCGTTGCACCTTGGAGGATGGACAACAAATCAGAACTTGGAGAACGAGCAGGTTTTTGAGCATTTTCTGACACATTCTCTGATCCTGGGATCAGGTTTGCAGATTCCCGACCAGGCCAATATGGATACGGACTAGGTATTGATCTCTGCCGTTCAAGTTCCAATTTCTTGGCCAACAGATACATGTCAGCCCCACCATCAGTAACTGGTAAAGACAACCCACCAGAACTATTTACTCCATATCCTTGAACACCTGCAGACACAACATAGAAAATTAAATAAAATTACTGGTCCTGAGCAGCTAATATGTTAACAAAGATATTCTTAAATCACATCAAATGGCCAACTCTGGGACTACCTTGAACTGAATTGTTCAAACCCCCAGACATCAAGGATTCAATAAACCGATTCTCCGCTACAGTCCCTGCACCATGCTTATACCTCATATCATTTTGCAACATATCAGCCTCACCCATCCCAGAATGAACTTTCCCCACACCAGGAAAGGCTGGTGTACCAGCTGCATCCACAAATTCGTTTGGCTTGGCACCAGTAAAACCAGGTGGTGGACCTGACTTAGCTCGTAAATGCGGCATTACATCCCCGAGTAATGAAAAAGGAGAATCATTTGGTGCATTTGCAAGACGAACGAGCAAGTCTATGCCGAAATATCCAGCCTCAAACCATCCAATGATATCAGATCCAGAAAAAGGGCCTTGAATTAGACCCTGAGGATCTTTATAATAGAGTGAAAGTTCTTCAGGCGAAGATGGCGGAATCTTTCTAACTTCCCGCTCCCTGTCAAACACCAGAGATGGCTGCCTTCTAAGTGAAGGATCTTCACTGATTGGCCATCTTGATTCACCTTTGGACTGTGGCAACATCACATTGCCGCCTGAATGGTTTATGGAATCTTTAGGATGTGACCAGACGTTGTCAGAAGATTTCAGCCTGATATCAGCTGAAGGGTCATTCCAATCATGTGAGATCCTACTCGGCCCTTCTCCCACAGAAGGCTGACGCCATGGAGAGTTAGATTGAGCATGATTATTCCCCTGCACAGGCACCTCATTGCCTTTCCTAAAAGGAGCATAACCTTCATGAGAAGCTGCAAAATGACAGATACACCATACTGACTGTGAGAGGCTAGCAGGGACAGATAAAAACTCGCATATCATATATACCAAATCTTAGGATTTTCAGCTTTGACAGCACTGCTCAAAGAAATTTAATGAATATAAGTTAATTTCAATAACCATAGAAATAGAAATTGACTCAATTCCAATATCAGCTATTTCTAACAGCGCCAATATGAGTCAACAAATTGAAGACCACAATATGTCAACATACCTTCAGGCCTAAACTTATCATCTTGATAGTTCCTTGTTTCTCCACTTTCATCTTTAGATTCCTCAGCAGAGAATGTCATATCTTCTCTGCTTCCAGCTGCAACAAGGCATTCACAAAATTTACCATTTATGTCATATACACAAAAATTTAGAAGCCTGGATGTCTTTCACAGAATTCTTACCAGGCCTGATTCGCCTAGGTTGTGAAAACTCGGCTGAATTTCGTCCATTAGGGCCATCCTTGGTAGTTTGAGGGGCACCACTGCTCACTATTTTTCCTTTCTCAATCGCATCCAGAACATTCTGTGATGGAAAAGAAGGGTATAAAGATCGGAAAATTGAGATACTATAGGAAGAAGAAAAACATTAACTAAATTTAGAAATACTCACCACTTCATCGGAACTTGGGGCGCAAAGAGCCAGAGGATCCGATGGCTGCTCACATGTAAGGGAAGGTACCTCGATGAACCCATCTGGAAACTTTTCATAACACTCTGCATCAGCCATCCGGTACACATCCAACAGTTTCATTCTGCTATATCTCAGATGGGGAGGCTCTCCAGGACCACTTTCCCCCTTGTCAGAGGCAGATCCAGGGGGGTGAGACTGGTTTGATGCGGTAGTAAATAGGCTTCCACCAGGACTCAACCTTCCACGTCCAGCTGAAAAGATAGCAGTGTTGTCTCCACGTCCCCTGCTGTGAGAGAAGGGTGCGACCTGCTTGTTTGGTGTTGATTGGCTGTTAAGAGCTTCTCCTCTTCCTCGACCTTGAGAGGGTCTCCAGGGCCGGTAATGGTCTCCATCACCAGTAGGAAGGGATGGACCCTTCTCACGAATGACATCACCGTCCTTACCAGGTTCATCCCACCTATTACGCGGAATCTCAGCTTCCTTCTCATCAGGTCCCCAGCGAGAGTTCCACTTGCTCTCACGCCGCTGCTCTGGTGCAGCATCCTTGTTTCCTGAATCAGTCCACCGGTCATTCGGACCACGTCGTGGTTCCCCAAATTTAGGAGCCACATTATCCCACCGGTCCACCTTCTTATTATCACCAAAGTCTTTGTCGCCATTCCGCCAGCGGTCTTTTCGGACAGTGGACAAAGTATCCCTTTCCTCATCACGCCAACGATCACGACGACCACTTTCTGCATCAAGTAAGGATGGCCGGAAAACATCTTTTTTCTTCAGGTTATCCGGTGTCTCCTCCCCATTTCCTGTTGGTCTCACAACATCCGAGTGGCTTCCATACGGATTTGGATCCTGTAAAAATTAATCCAGGTCACACATGTTAAACAAATACAAACAAACAAACTGCACACAGAAGCAATATAAACATACCCCAGTTCCCATTCCAGTCTTGTTCTCCCCTGGTTTGGAGAGAAGCCACTGAGGTGAAAGAGGAATCGCATTGTCAGAGCCCTGAATATCTGCACACACATATAAGACCAAAATATCACTCTAATCCTGTATTCAGCTGGTATCTCTAAAACAACAGCTTCGGTCTATCAATGAATAAAGACAAGCAAGGTCTCTACAATAGCAATAAACCAATAAACATACAATCAATGGACACATCTAATGGATCTACAACAATACTAAACAAGAACCAAAAACTTAAACGCCGGTTGTCTATTAAGTTAACGAATTCATGAAAATCGATAACAAGCACACACAGAGCTCATGAAACCATTAAAATGAGTACTTTAACTATCACAAATATCAAAAAAACAAATTCAGTCCCGAAATTAAAAACCCCCAAGAGCTAAAAACTGGTAATGTAATCGCTTTAGCTCTCAAACGAAAGCGATCGAAAGAGACCAAAAACCCTAATTATGATTAAGAGACTTATACAAACTCTATAAACGCTAATTCAATCAACGATTAAGCAATCAGGACAGAGAAGAGCTATAATCACACTGAAAAATGACGATTGTATTCACGTCTCAATAATGAGAAGACTCAAAACACAATCATTATCAAAAGCGATTTTGAAACAAAAATGGAGAAAAAATTACCTTTGAAGATCTGGTGAGGTGGATTGATGGAGAGAGGCTTGTTGCGATGGTCTGCAGCGGAGCCAGCGGAAGAGTTAGCCATGGATTGAATCGATTCGAAGTAACACAGAGTTTACACAAAGAGAGAGAGAGAGAGATGAAGCGACAAAGAGAAGAGAGACGGTGGTGAGAAGGAAACGTAGGTTTAAAAGACCAAAGAGGAACGACTAAAACTCGGCGTAGGTTAAGCTACTAATTCCATATCCAGCGTATTTTAGCATCCCCCGATTTTTAATTTTTTTTGGTCCTCAGGAATTATTATTTATTACAAAAATTATGAGAACGGTTATTGAACAATTCCTGCTGATCCTATTAGATTTACAATAGACCATACTTTTTCGAATGATCAACGATCGATGACATTTTCTTTTGATCGATGACACTGTTTTCTATTTGCGACTAAGGCTTTGACTGATGACGCTGTTTTCTATACGCGATTAAGGCTGCAAATGATAACTGCATTTTTAACTACGAGAGAATTACGGTGCAGTTCACATAATAACAAAAACATATACACATATATATATATTAACACTATTATATTACTGTTGCAGTGCGGTTTTGTGGTGCGATATGATTACCATTCATAACCTAAAACTGGGCGTACTGGGCGTAGGTTAAGCTACTAAGTTCATATCTGGCTTATTTTAGTATTCTTCATCTCTTTTGGTTAGCTATTAAAAAAAAAAAATCTTTTGTTTTTCTTTAGGATTAGAGTTTAGACGGTTTCCTTATGATTTAGGATGATTTATCCACTTTGTGTCTGGACTCACGCGTGTAATAGGCGCGTTGGTTGCACTTGTTTTGAATTTAAGTCTTGCGTGTTTGGTACGCGCTGTGTGTTTAGTCGCGTTGGTCGTATTTGTTTTTGTTGTCTTTTTTTTTTTTTTGTTGTGACGACTCATAGTTTTTTTTTGTGTAACCGAGTCGTTTGAGATGTGAAGAGTGGCCGTCTATATACAAATAGAGTTGCTAGGAAATTAAAGAAGCCGAACATGATGGTTTTGGATTGGGTTTTGACTTTTTAGACTGTTTGTGTCCTGATACATCACATGTGTTTGGGACGTATCTAGATGTGTGGTTTGTAAATGTTACACGATTTTACAAATTCTAGTGTTTCTTTTTGTTAAAAAGATTTTACAACTTCTAGTTTTTTCAAAAATACGATTGATAACCATCGTATATTAATATAATATATATGATTGTTTTAACGGTTTGAAAGAAGGTGAATTAGAAGCGATTAGAGAGACTTTGTTTGATAATAGATGGTTGAATTTAATACTAGAATTTTAGTCATGCTAATTTTTATAATAGAAAAGATTTTAGGAAAAAAATTATGAGTGTCGCGTCTTTTTATTAAAATTTTACATTTGTAAATTTACGTTTAAATATCCTTATAATGTTGATAGTTATCAGGTTTTAGAAGATAGATAGGTTTCATTCGAGATCAAATTATAGTTTGGTTTGATTTGATTCTCGTGTATTTTGGATTTCAGATTTTTATAGTTCTAGAATAAATCAGATTCATGATCAAAATATATTTTGGTTTGGATTGATTTTTTGGGTTTGTTTTACATAGTTCGGATTTGATTTGATTCGTGATCGGATAATTCAATATATAATCTTTTGTTATATTCAATGGTTCAAATTCGATTTTGAGTTCGAAAATTTTGGTTTGGTTCCTGAGTTTTTCCAACCACAATTTGGTGCATCAAAGGCTCATCTATTGGATGGAGGCCTGTGGCATGGACAGGAGCTCGCACTTTATCAATGACATTTTTCCACACCAAACCATTATAATCCTAACATCTCTTTAGTCTACTTCAACTTTAATATCATGACCTCTCATATTTATATTAGGCTTGATCTAAAAATAAATTAATCCTCAAAGATTTCTATTATTTCTTATTAAAATAATTTACCACTAGTAAATACCTATAGCAATATTGACTATGCTAAAAATTGTTTTCTTCTTTTTGTTTCATTGTAAAAAAATATGTATCTATGAGATTCTTTGTTCAAACTAGACATATTTTTTGCACAAAAGTAAATACACATATTTAATATTTTTAAAAGGCATATTTAGAAAGATATTTTCTAATATTATAATCAGAAAATATTACTTTGTATAGTTCTACTTTTTATTTTTATTTTTTTTCCCGCGAAAACCCTTTCTAAAGTTCTAATATATATTACGTAAATTAAATTTTTAAGTAAAACATAGATTACTATTTTTTACTATTTAATTTATGTAATTTATATTACAACTTTAGAAGCATGTATACAAAACTAACTCGTGCGAGGTTTCACTAATTAAACATAGACAACTTTCTTTGATATCCCAAGATAGTATAAGAAAATAAAATTATTCTGCATAATTAAAAGAAAAGTAGCGTGAAACATATTTCAGTGGTATAAATTATTTTTAATTTCCATATATTAAAATTAAAATGTACATTGAACTTTATAAAATTCAAACAAACATTGAATTAATATGATTTTCCATTAAAACATAAAAAAAAAATTGCATGAATAGAATGAAATTATTTTCTTAAATATACATCTAAAAGAAACCAAAATATATAGTGGGATGAACCTTATCATTATTTACAGCTCACAGATTAATAAAGAAATTGATTACAAAAAGATAAAAAGATATCAACCAAACCTTAAAAGTCAATATTAGTAAAAAAAAAGTTGTAGATAACATGATACACTCTATAAAAAAAATCTTAGATTTTTTCTTTCTTTTGCAATGTAAAAGATAAGACTATTGATAACTTGATAAACCTTGCCAGTACATAGCATATATTTAGGTAACTAGTGATTCTAAATGAACACGTATACCTTTTTCTTTTTGTACACATATTTAAATGGGAATCTAAGCTAATGGAAGAAAAAAAAATATAAAGAAAGTAGACCAAAGTTACATAGCAACTAGGAAACAACAACAAACAGAAAAAAATAAAGAAAGAAACCAAATTTGTTCGGTTTAGTTCGGTTTGAACTTTGAATTTAAACGAGGGACGTGTGATATGAAGAAGAGACAAAGGCTGAGAGAAACTTTTGGTTGGGGACGTGGGGCATAACAATTTGGCTATAATAACTTTTTCTTCTCTATTAACTTCTTCTTAAGCCAACTTGCATCTTCTTCAACATTACACATTATCATGTAATTATATTACTAAAACATTACTAAATATTAAATTTGTTGTTGTTTTTTTTTTTGTTAACATTTGGGTCACAACTGGCCGGCCTATTAGGGTAATTTCTACAATTAAATTGTAGAGTCGGGGACTCGATCTCTGGTGTGATAGGGTCTGTCTTCTGTGGACTTTGCCACTAGTCTAAGATCACTTCACTATTAAATTTGTTGTTATTCGTTGATTTTAGGCTTTATCTATTCAATTATGTCTTTGGAAACTGTTCTTATGACTAACCTTTTTTAACCTTGTCATGACTAATTTGCTTTGCTTTCTTTCTCTTTTTTATAAATTTGTTTTCTTTCTAAAATATTTTATTTTTTTTGGTAAATAAATATTTACACATTTGCCGTCTCCTCCTAATAATCCTCTTTTCTGTTCCCATTTGTGTTGTTGTGCTTTGCTTGCTTCCTTTTTTCTCATTCCTCTCCTCTCTTCTCTCTCTACCAAAGCGGTAGCCGGTAGGTTTGTTCTCTCTTCCTCAATCGGTGAGTCTTTTTTTGAATCGTTCTGAATAAGAATCTTTCGTAAAGTTTTGATTTTTATCATCCTTAAGGTTGTTTAGATCGATTCCTTGTTCTAGCTCTCTGTTTGGTTTGTTTTGATTTTGTGTCCTTTCTGGGTTTTTTTTTCAAAGCTTGATCGAAATCGGTTTGTGGGTTTCGAAATTGGTTGCTTTTTGATTATTCATTGAGATGGGTTTTAGGCGTTTGAATGGATCTTTACTTGTATGAACTTGTTTTTGTTTGTTTACAGGATAAAGTTTTGATTTTTGTTTTTGCTATGTTGAATTAAAGGTATGATCTTTTGATTGTTTCTTCTGATGATGCTTTATCTTCAAGCTGTGGATTGCTTTTGATATCTTTGCTTTGTATTGGAGCTTTTGTGATGCTTAATTTCGTGGTCGGTGATTTGTGAAACTTAATAACGTTAGTTGATATGTCATTGATGAGGCAGTGCTTTTACATTTTGATATTTCTCTTATTTTATCTGATGCCATTGTTGGTGGTAGTTGAGTAAAACGTTTTCACTCTTTTCGGCTCAAAGTAATATTGTTTAGTTTTGTTTCAATTGGCATGCTTGTTGCGTGGTCCTGGCTTTTTATTTGGTATCTCCTTTTCCATTGATGCTTGGTTTCGAAGTTGACAGTTAGGTGTTAATTTGATAGTTTAGCTTTGTGAAAGCAAACTTGAAGTTTATTTTTTTGTGTGTTTTAGAATGGTGGATCATTGGAATTTTCTTTTGCATCTGCCTCTTACTGTTTTAAGCTTGTTAACGACTCATGTGTCATCGGTTTCCTGCTAAATTATTTGTGTTTTAGTTTGGCGTTGCATATAGAAGTGAGTCTCCATTTGTATATACTTGGAGTTGTATCTGTCTGCGTAGTATTAGTTGTAGCGTTCTTGCTTCGAGTGAGCTTTTGTCCCTTGTCCGCTTCTAGATGAAGCTGATTATATGATTGTATATGCAATCTTAGGGTGCCATTTATCATTACAATTCTAGGAGCTTTGTTTTGATTGAGTGTGTTTATGAGTTTTTTTCGCAGTTATAAGTTTACGATGCCTTTTACTTGTCCTGTTACTGAAAGATCTGCTGTCTTTGTTCTTTTGCAGTCTCCCAATTAGGCACATTGTTGAGAGCAGGCAAAGTGTTGTGAGTTCTCTTCTCCTGAGTGTAACTGTGGTTAACGTTTAGCCAAGATCAAGATGCAGGGAGAGAGGGCCAGTCTTGGCTATTTATCAGAGGCCTTGAACTTTGAGCATGGTTCTTCTTCAAGTAACGGTGTGATAGATCATTGGGAGAATTTTCAGAGTCTTGGCGATAATGACTTGCAGGATTACATGCTTGCAAATTCTGAATCAAATACATCGCTTGCAAACTCAGTTTATAACGAGCAACAGGATTTACGCAGGTTTAGCCTTGGTGAGGCTAGCTCTAGTGGCACGAAGAATGAAGCCGCCAGTCACAGTGACCAACGAATGGAAACTAGACGCTTTGAAGCACGGAGAAATGAAATAATTGATTTAGACCCATTGTTTGTGCAACCATCTGGCGCAAATCAACCTGTTCAGAATGTCAATCTGAATGCAGACTATATTGAAATTCACGAGGATAGTAATCCCGTTAGGAGTCGGTCTGGTTTCTTTGAATCTAATGGACCAGGGACCAGGGTTTCACAAACTGGCAGGCCATTCGAAGAGAGTAGTGTTAGAACAGGTTCCTCTGTAGAGGGGCGCCGTGCATCCTGCAAGAGAAAGGCTCTTGAAAGCTGTATTGGTCAATCTTCTTCTGGAGGTTATCGTGATGATTTCCATCGTGGAGAAAGCAGTTCGTGGACCCCAGCTTCCACGGTTTATAGGCCAGGAAATGGTATAAACATATCTAGCTCCCTCGACAATGGACCAAGAGGACTGGTCCCCGGTACTGTTCCAAATTTTACTGTTTCAGCCATTGGAGAGAGCTCCAGTAGAAATATATGTATCAGAAGTAATCCCTCAGAACACCAAGAAACTGTCAACCCAGCTGCTTTTTCTGCGGGAACAGTTGTCAGGCGACCTGTCCCTCCATCCCAGTCGAGCTTATCAAGACTCTTACCAGCAGATCAACATTCATTGGACTTGCAACCTGGACAGTCTTATGTCTTTCCTCGTAACCCAAATGCTCCTGCTATGAGCGTACCACCTGTTTCAAGGGCTATGCGACCACCATTTCAGTATATTGATAGCTCACTAGCGGCTGGAACATCGAACTCTACTGCTGCGCCCGTTGAGAGAAATCTTCATCTAGATGAAACCAGGTCAAGAAGCGTATCCGGAAATATTCAAGAGAATCCCATGTTTGTTCCAGCTACTGAACTCAGAAATATGTCCCGTAGTCAGAGTAGCCGAAATGTAACAAGTGGAAACCTGAATATTGCACCATCGTTGTCCAGGGCAGGCTCAACAACAGGTGTTCCGGCACCACCTTCTAATCTAGCGTGGACTCCTTACCAGAATTCACCACATTATCAAAGAAGAAGGTCTGAAAGGTCTGAACTTGTCCGTAGGTCCTTGATTTCTTCTCTTGCAGTAGATGCTACAAACCAGAGATCTGGTGATCATCCAACACTTCGCTCGTTGGCCCCTCCTGCCTCTTCAGATGGGTTTGTGCTTCAGCCTGGTGGTGATAATAGTCAAATGCATAATCGAGCATACTCGAGAGCAGGGGATAGTGCGGTGGGTATTCCTCATTCTTTGCGGGTTTTGGCAGCTGCAAGCAGAGGAAGAAGCAGACTTATGGTGTCCCAGGTCAGTTCATACAAATTATATTGTCATGTAGCCTTTAACGTAGATGGTTTTTGTTAACTTTGGCTCATTCAGTTGCGCATAAATACCATCTGTTTGTTCTCGAACAGCCACTCAAACAGAACTAACAATATGCTTCTCTTTTCAACAGATGCAGAATGTCTTGGATGTCATGCGTAGGGATGGTAATAATAACTTGCGGCTCGAGGTTAGTTTTTCCTTACTACTGCAATGTTATCTAAATTCGAACTTGCCTTGTGTCTATTCTCTTAGAATTTCTAGATGAACTTACCTAATAACCGGAACTCAAATAATCTGGATGGTTGTTTGTCCAGGACGTTATGCTTCTGAATCAGTCAGTGCTCTTTGATGGGGCTTCTGGGGGAGTCCATGACCGGTATAGAGACATGCGACTCGATGTAGACAACATGTCATATGAGGTAAAATTACAAACCATAGCGAACAGTAAAATCTTTACCTGTGCATGTTAAATCGTAAAAACCTCACTCCTTTGGTTCATAAACTGTAGGAATTGTTGGCACTAGAAGAGCGGATTGGAGATGTATGCACCGGTGTAAACGAGGAAACCATATCAAACCGATTAAAGCAACGAAAATACAAAAGCAACACCAAATCTCCACAAGATGCAGAGCCATGCTGTGTTTGTCAGGTAAAAATTACACTTAAGCTGTTGCGATAACAAATAGCTTTCGTTTGGTCGTGTATGAATGGTGAAATCGTGGCGCAGGAGGAATACACTGAAGGAGAAGACATGGGGACACTAGAATGCGGGCACGAGTTCCATAGCGAATGCATAAAAGAATGGCTGAAACAGAAGAATCTTTGCCCAATCTGCAAGACAACAGGCTTGAACACCGCGAAGAAGCGAAGAATAGGATGATGATTTCTCAAAAGAGCTTTTCTTTTTTTTGTTACAAATTCATTTTATAAACAAAGAAGCAGAAGACACCTTCAAGCCCCCACCACCATTGCAGAGCCAGGCAAGTTTGGTCCCCCAAATTTTTTTTGTTTTTTGAAATATAATTTGTTCTTATTTATAAATCTTGAGTATGAAAGATGGAAAAGATTTGGAGTGAAGGGAAAGATGGAAGGTGATTAGGGGAAATGTTGTTTTTTCTTTTTCTGGATTTGTTTGGATAATTTTAATTTTACCCATTGTCAATTAAGTTTATGAAACTTTTGAAAGAAGTAGGAAGTTGAAATTGGCCAATTTTTGAGATTATATTTGCATTGAAAGCCCATATATTGTTTTGAGTTAGCTTTTGTTACTCTACAATAACTTACTTTGGTCTATATGGTTGGTTACAAGGATTTAGGCTGCAAATATTGTTGCAATTTTAGAGGAACAAGACAACCATTTGGTTGTCCCTTAAAGTAATAATTTGAAAATGAGATGACTAAATTGAAAAAGCTATAAATTTATTAATCTAATATTAATAGGATCAATAATAAAGCTAGTATGAAAGAAATGTTAAAGGAATACATTATTCCTCTCAATTTTGTTCTTCTAAAATAGCAAGGCCAATAGCAACTATTTGTTTCAAGTGAGAACAACAAGTTGAACAAATTATTTCTTTCCATTATTATTTTTTTTTTTGTAACTTTATATTAATTAATTATTAACTCTATGATTAGTTGTTCAGTCTAGATGATGAATGTTTATAGAAAAAATGGACCACTTTTCATTGTACCGTTGAAATTAACTCTGCATAATATGATTCAAAAACCTGACAACTTTTTAATTCTACTCTTCTTCCTCTCTTAGCAGTGAAGAAAGTTGCCAAAAAAGTCTATATTTGTGTACAATAAGATCATCATAAAGTTTCCATGGATTATTAGAATTGGAGACAAGCTCATGTTTTGCTTGGAAGTTGGACACTCAAATAGAAAATGAGGAATAGTTTCCTCCACCGCCCACATCTTTGACAAATACTGTCACATCTTTCTCTCGTTGATATTTTTACTATCTTAACTACTTTTTTTTACTATCTTGATTCCACTCATCTTGTTTTATATTTAAGCTTATTATTTTGCCGACAAAAAAGACTTACACCACTATTTGCACTATAATGTTTAAAAGGGAATATGCACAAAATGACCTTGATTTTGAAAAGAATTAAGAAACTAACGTTGAGCTATTTTTGTCGGTTTGTGTCGGAAGGGTAGATGAAATTAGAACATTTTTAAGAGCATAATTATCGCTATATGTTAGAGAATATATGTTACAATATATTTATTATTTATTTTATTTAAGAGAGAGAAAAGAGACTTGGTGGGCGGACAGAGAGAGAAAGGAGAGAGATAGAGAGAGATTTCTTTTTTTTTATTTTTCCAGCTAATCACCTAATGCCACATGGCTCTAACACCCTTGCCAATATACTTCTTCCGTAAGACCCTTCTCTCTCAACTGACACAACTTTTTCATTATTTTCTAATTGTTTAATAGGTTTAAGAAATGTGGGTATATTGCGATAATTATGCTCTTAATGGGGCATCCTCTCACATCTTAAAGTATTAAAATAATAGGAAAATAATAGGAGAAGTGCAAATATACATCTTCCATAAGAAGCTTTTTGGTTCGGATGCTAGAAGCACCGTGGGACCCACAAACTTTTTGTTTCATTATTTAATAATTAATCACTTGTAAGATGTATCTTTGCACTTCTCTTGTTATAGATGGTCTTACCATTTTATCTTCATTCACATTTATATTACATGTATTTTTTATATATCACACTTAATGAACTTTCTCTCTTTCTCAGATACGCTGAACACTCTCTCTCTCTCTCTCTCCCTCCCTCCCTCTTTCTCTTTCTCATATCCAAATTTGAAATTTATCTCTTTCTCTCTCCCTCCCTCTCTCTCTTTCTCTTTCTCTCTCTATCTCTTTCTTGCCGGAACTCTGTTCCTCTCGGCGATGTTTTCTTTTTTTTTAAAAATTTGTTTAAACTTGAGATTCGAACTCGGGTTATTTAGGTTACTAAAATCCAATGATACCACTAGACCATGTTAACATAATCAAAATGATAAAATCTTTGAAACTCCAAATAAATTGGTGAACTTGATCGAATATGCAATCCCAAAAGCGTAGAGTTGTTGTTGTTAGATGGACCCTCATTTTAACAAAAAAACGTAGAGTATGTATAAATTATGTGTTATTTTAGAAAATTACATTTCATAAAAATGTATTACATGTTTATATTACATGTTTCTCTCATATATCACTCTCGAAGAAAACTCTCGTTTTCAGATCTGAAATTTCTCTGTTTCTCTCTCTCTCTCTCTCTCTCCCTCTCGATCTGAAATCTCTCTCTCGAGATCTGAAATCTCTCTCTCTTTCTCTCTCCTTCCCTCTCTCTCTCTCTCTCTCCCTCTCCCCACTCTAGCTCTCTTTCTCTCTCACGGAGAAAACACTGTAACTTTTCTTGTAATTATCACAATTGAAAATGATAGATTGGTATTTACCCTATCCTGGCCCCACCTTATAAAACGTTATTTACCTAAAATTTCTGCACCAACATTACTTACCTAATAAGCATGTCCAATTTGGTTATATTGCAAATTGTCCCTGTTTTAAAATTAGTTACTATATTTAGAATTATTAATAATCCGACCATTTGGCATAGAGTACTTGCGCTAAAAGATAACTGTGCAACTTAGACACCAAATGAAATTATGTATCCCAATATATCATAATATCTTATTTGAAATATCAAAACAATATTAATATTTTTTAAAACTATGGTTGTATTGCATTTAGATATGTTGGGTGCACCCTATCCATTATATAGCTGAAGCTGAAGCTGAAATTGAAAAAGAGTAAGAATAGTAAGAAGCAGATTCCAGACCACCCGAGACAAAGGGTCTCAACTGAGCTCGAAATACAGATCGAACACGCAAAAGTAAATGCAAGCTTAACAAGCAAATATAATCACAGAACAACACGCACAAAATTTGAAAACCCTTTACCTCAATCACGATTTTGAAAATCAACTTCGAGAAACCAAATTTAATAAAATAAAAAACTGTAAAAACCTCAGAAAGCGATGGTTGGCTCCTCAGTGAATTCCCGACGCATGCCAAAGCAACCTTCGCTAATCTAATAACCAAACTCTTAATCTCAAAAAATGCAAGCCAAAGCAAACAACAATTCTCGAATCTAAAAGCTCATTAAATGGTCATAAAATTAAATGGTGTTTCTGTTGTTAGCACGTGATCAAACTTTTATTATGATCTTAAAATAGAGATTATACATAATCTATGAACAAAATTAATTTCGCACAATCAATTTGTGTTACTTCATCGTTTGCTTTGGCTACACAACGAAACTTCGAAGCCCCACTAAAGTTGAATTTCGAGTTCTAACTCCACCGTCACTAACTAGTAACGTACCCAATTGAAATCTTTTAATCGTTTTAGAATGTTTTAAAACAAAAAAAATTAAACATAAGAGGGAAAACACAAACTTTAATTCCTGGTTTTTAAATGAGTGTAATAAAAAAATTATAAGTGTTAATAAAATTTTTGAAATATAGTAATATAAATTCGTTTATTAAGTATGTAAATAACTGTTTTTAACTAAAAATATTCTATACTTCATTTCTATAAAAATTTCGTAAATAACATTAAACAAATTTTTAATATAATATTTTTGTTAAATTCAATTTTATTATGAAAATAACAAAATTTGCTCATCGAACAGGTTCTAATCTTGTTTATTCGAATAGCCTGATACAATTTACGAGATTTCCCAAAAGAAAACAAAAAAGGTAGTATATCGAAATAGCTAGCCATCGAGGCAATCTAATTTTTAATACCTATGTGATCCGACAAATCATATAACCCATTACCCACGTGTGAATAATGTTGGCTTGTGAATATAGACCAACCTTTCATGATGTGACCATCGCAATCATGATATAAATATATAATAAACAAATCAAAAGCATATACTCGTGGCACAATTTTTTTTTTTTTTTAAATATTAGTTTTTGTTTAAAACATCCTACAAATGTAGGTTTTGGCCCTCGGTCCGTTTTACAAAAATCCAATCGGTTACAAAATGGGATCAAATTAAAACCCTAATGCCCTTGCCAGAAAAAACATATCAGAGCTTGGTGTTCACCAGAAGCGAGGCGCCTAGTGGTATTGCCGGCGAATACAAGGTCGGCGGCTTTGTGGTCGGATATTTGGAAAGGACCCATCGCGGAAGTATTCGCCCGGTTCCGGTGCCTTTCCGGCAATCCACCAACCTGCTACATGCCTCCCGGCGCACTTACGCCTCCGACGAACGGTTCTCCGGTGACAGAACCTAGCCGGAGCGCTCTGTCACACTCAGATCTGACCTTCTCCGGATTCAGCGGTTTCTGATTGTCCCGAGCATCCTCTCCTCGATCCGGTCCGGCGGAAGCACTGAGGCTACAGTCGCGAGAGTGGTGGCTCAGATCCAACCCTTCGCTTTCGATTCCGCTGAACTGAACAGCCCTAGCCATCGCCGCCGTGACTTCCGTCGCTGCAGAGGCTTTCTCCTTGGCAGCCGAGCCGAGGGTTCCATTGAAGGCTCGTCGGCGTCTTCAAACCGTGGCACAGTCAACGGATCCACTCGCCACCAGTTAGAGGAGCCGCCGCAGCATCACTGGAAGCGAGGCCGTGCTGTCGGTGAGGAAGAGATGCTCATTTCTGATTTGGCTTTTGTAAGTCCAATAGTCGGCAGTGAAGCTCGAATATGAAAGCAAAAGAGGGGCGGATCAGTGCTATCTCGCGGCTCCGACGGTTAAGCCATTGCCGGAGGTAGCCTCCGAGGCGAGGCGACGGGGATAAACTAGATCTAAGAAAGGAGAGAGAAGAGAGAAAGCCAAGCGGCTAGGGTTTTTCGAATTCTATATTTTTTATCAATTCTCGTGGCACAATATTGAATGTACGTATTAGACTAGCTAAAACCAAAAATCTAATTATTCAAAACTCAAAACCTTTGATAAGGAAAAAACTAAACCTGTTAAACTGAAATTGAATCTCTTAAATCGCAATCTTAATTATAAATGGTAATCAAAGCCTGACCTAACTTTGAAAGATTCGATTTATATCAGAATTTGTATTAAAAACAATACTCCCTCTGTGTTTTTTTTATAGGATTTTTGTTGAAAATATTTGGTTTAAAAAAGATGGATTTTCTCACTTTTCTATGTAAAATTGTTAATGATAAATTATAGAATTCAAAAAAAATAACTAAATATTACTATATTAGAGTTGTTGAAAATTATAAATCGCAAAAAATAATGTATTTTAATATGTTTGTTTTTTATATATGAAAAACTAGAAAATCCTATAAAAAAGAACAAAGGGAGTATTCTTTTTTGTTAAAAGGCATTTCTAAAATAATCTATATTTACTTTATCTTTAATTGTAAACATATCTAACTTTTCAATTTGATTTCGATTAACTCTTTTCCAAAACACTTAAATTCATCTTTTGATTTCAATTTTTTTTATATATTCTTTTTTTTTTTTTTTTTTTTTTNTTTTTTTTTTTTTTTTTTTTTTTTTTTTTAAAGACATGGAGAAATAAAGAATTTTTTTTTAGCACGTGGTCTTTTTTTTTTTAATTAAAAAAAACTCTTTTAGCACGTGGTCAAACTTCTATAATGGACCTAAACCTAATGGTCTTAAACGGAGTTTTATACAATGTGGTAACAAAAGTATTGTCGCACATTAAAATGTGTTACTTAAGTGTCTTCTGATTATTAAGATTATTTTTTTTTGATAATTCTTCTAGTTATTAATTGAAGTTTTACTATAGGAAAAAAAGAAAATAGGAAACCCGCTACCGCTTTAATTGATGGTTTTTACGTAATTTTTTCCCAAAAAAAGTGTATAGATTAGTGACTAATTCACCTATTAAGGCAACCTTGTTTTTTAATACCATTGAGATTTGTCTAATCATATTCTTCTCTAGCCTACCAGTATGTTTACCCATGTGTGAATATTGTTGACTTGTGGATATACACCAACCTTCTTGATATGGCCATCGTAATCGTAATATAAATATATAATAAACAAATCCAAAGCATAGAATCGTGGCACATTATATTTAAATTAAATATATTACTCTTTAACATTATAAATACACAAAGCTAACGTGACTTAGCTTGCAAATTAAAACAACTCGTCTACGTTTTAAAACTCAATTAACGTTGACAACTAAACCAAAAAAAAATGTCTACAATCAAAAACTACTTTGTGTTGGATCCAAGAGAAGCTACCATCTTAGATCTCATACGTTTTCTATACTCCTGTGATCTCGGGAATAGAGAGTTCATTCATTCAACGGAAGAGAGGGTTGAGGATGATCTTTCAAGATTCCGGCGACGTTGGATCATCTTTGTATCCATCGTTGTTCAAAAACTCTTGATTCTCCTTAAGAAACCTCTTTATTTTATTGGACTTGCTCTTGCTTTTTGGCTCAACCTTGTTTCTTCTAATGGTGGCTTCTTCAATCTTTTCAAAGGTCAGATTTCTTTTTGACTTTTTTTTGTTTTGTTTTAGAAGTTAAAGCTAATGCGTATAAGTTCGGTTAATTACATTTAAAAATAAAATATAATACATTGTTAAAACACATTATAATTTTCTTCTTTTCGAAATCCCGAACTTAGGGTTTAACATAAAGATTATTTATGTAATTGATTTTAGGAAAGAATACTTGGCCGGAAAAAACATCAGCGACATTTGCATCGTTAACCGGAAACATAGACCGGCGAGTAGAGTTAGACCGGAAGGTAGAGAAAGGAAGTAAAAGATACAAAGCAATGTTGTCAATTATGGCTTCTAAGCTGTCTTACGAGAATGTAAACTTTGTCAGCTCCGTTCTACACAACCACTGGAAGGTTTTATTACTATTTAACTCTTTCCTTTTTATTAACTAGTTTTCCTTAATTACATTTCACAACTCTCACTATAAATTAAATTATAGGTTTAATATCAATCAATAGTAGTTTAATTGTTGTGCTTAGCTCATGCAAATTCACATTGTCAGCATTACAAATGACCTTTTGGATTGATCATGTTGAGTGTACAGTTTGATGTGACTGGTGTCAAAAATAGAGTAAAAAATATTAACTATGCAAACAAGTTATAAATTTCAGAGAAAAAATTTGGTCTTTTGTTTAATCTTGCTTTGCTTGTAAAGAAAAAAAAAAGAGAACATTTTCTTGGCGTAAAGTTGCATACAAAAAAAAAACGATAAATGCAGACTGTCATTGAGCTGTATCTTTTATCGTCGAGTTATTTAACTTATCTTATAATTATAACCATGATCATGCATGATTTGCTTTGATTAAGAAAATCAAATCAAATCATTTATAAAAGAGATAATTAATTGTGTGTTGGACTTTAATCCCTATTTTTTATTATATTGTGGCACAGATGGACTTATTAGGTTTCTACAGCTGTTGGAATGGTGAGACTGCTTCTCTTTTTATGTTATTATAGAATAATTAACTTAGTTGGTTCAAAAAGACAAATACCACGTGAAAACAGTGTCTTAAATATGCAATATTTTATTTTAATTTGATTCCAATAATTGTATGACCTAAGAGATATATTATTTAGTTAATTTTTAGTAAAGAAATACTTTAAAATACTATTAATTTAAGTTTTTGTTTAAAAAATAATAATAATAGTTTTATTTTTCAAAAATACTGTAATAACTTTTAGTCTAAATATACTAACAACACTAAAAAATGATTTTTAATAGTTTATAATTTAAAATTTTGGGTTTGAGTTTAGAGTTTTATTTTTATTTTTTAGGGTTTATGAAATAGTTTATAATAGTTTAAATTTAAATTTGTAGTATTTTTGAGAAACAAAACTAGTAATGGTATTTTGGGAAAAACCTCATTTTAATAGTGTTTTTGATAATTACACATTTTTATATTAAAATGCATTTTTTGAAATGTATTAAACAGATGATTTTTTTTTTTTGGGTTGGATTTTTTAGGTTACCAGAAACAAAAATCAACAGAGGTGATTGTTATAAAGGACACAAGCACAGATCCAAACCTCATCATCGTCAGTTTCAGAGGCACTGATCCTTTCGACGCCGATGATTGGTGTACAGACTTAGATCTCTCATGGTAATTTTATTTTCTTTTTTTTTTTATTTATCTCCACACAAAAATCTTCAATTCATCAATTACTGATCCGTTATAGGTTTTTGGCCTTTCATAATAAAACAAATGTTGATTTCCAAAATAGGTACGAGGTTAAGAATGTAGGAAAGGTCCATGGTGGATTCATGAAAGCTTTAGGTCTTCAAAAAGAAGGATGGCCTAAAGAAGTAAACTTTGACCAAACCCAACAAGAAACATCGCTATATGCATATTACACTGTTAGGCGTCACTTAAAAGAGATTCTCGACCAAAACCCGACATCTAAATTTATCTTGACCGGACATAGTCTAGGTGGAGCCTTAGCGATCCTATTCACGGCCGTGTTGGTGATGCACGAGGAAGAGCAAATGCTAGAAAGGCTCGAAGGAGTTTACACATTTGGACAGCCACGCGTAGGCGACGAGGAGTTTGGAAAGTTCATGAAAGATTCGTTGGAGAAGTTTGATGTGAAGTACGAAAGATATGTTTATTGCAATGACATGGTTCCTAGGTTGCCTTTCGACGACAAGACACTCATGTTCAAACACTTCGGACCATGTCTTTACTATGACAGTTTCTACAAAGGAAAGGTTGGTTTGCATATAACATTTTACTATCTTCTTTCTTTGCATTAATCATTCATGATTAAGGATTAGCAATATAGGTAACCTACTGATGATATTATTTCTAGGTAGAGGAAGAGGAGCCAAACAAAAACTACTTTAATATTGTATGGGCTATACCGAAGATAATGAATGCGATATGGGAGTTGATACGAAGTTTCATCTTACCTTATTGGAAAGGTGAAGAGTACAGAGAAGGATGGTTCTTGAGGTGTTTTAGGGTTGTTGCATTGTTGATTCCGGGACTACCTGCTCACTTTCCTAATGAGTACATTAATGTTACTCTATTGGGAAACTTGCCTCCTCACTCGGATCTTGATTAAATTTTGTGTACGTTATTTCCAAATTCTTTTGTATAATAATTGATGTGTTCAACGTAACTTTGAATAAATGAAGATATAGTTGGAGAAGAAATAAAAAGGATAGTAGTATTGATACAATCAACCCAAGGTAAAGGCAAATCAAGAAGCCTAGAAGCAAAACAATTATGGATTTTGAATCTCCTATGGGATTATTAAATTTTTGTTTTTTTTGATAGTAAGGCATTAGTTCTTCCTAGTTACAAGACATACCAATACTTTTTTTTTTGAGAAACAAGGGTAATTTGGTTATAAGAAAAACTAATATCCATCCAAAATAAGAAGTTGGACTGACAAACTATGAAGGAGTATTGGATTCTAGGAAATCAGTACAACATATGAAGATAACAATGAGAAGCAATCAAATCAGTGCAGCAAGATGCCAAAAAATAAGGATTTTTTTTTTTTTTTTATATAGCAGTGGAGTTCTTATCCGGGATACGACATCTCTTGCGATTTGATTCGAAAAATAGGATATTCGGGGTGTACGAATTCGAGATTCGCTTCGATTTGATCCAAAAAATAAGATATTTGAGGTGGACAAATCTGGATCTGGATAATGTGATTTTAATGTATGTACTAGGCATGAGCGTTCGGGTTAGGGTTTGGGTTCGAATACCCGAAATATCAAAAGAAAATCTGAAATATTGGTTAACTTTTTTGAAAAAAGTTTAGTTAAATTTTGGTAAGTATAACCAACAATTTTCGGATGTTTTAGTTATTTTGATATAAAACTAATTGATATATTTTTTATTATAATATTAAATAATTGAGTTATGTCAAATCTAAAAATGTGTCAAATTTTGTTTTTAAAATATTATATTGTTACGAAAGTCAAAGAAGTATGCGCAAGGAAATAAACGTGTAAACGAATCGTAAAATATTATTTTGTGTGGAGCCTACCGTCACTATTCAGCATAGTAACTTATCTTTTCTACCTCTATATAAACGAACGAAATCGTTCGATGTAATTCACAACTCAATAACATAAAAACTTCGAGTATAAGAAGTAATTCTCTCTTCCTCTTATTTCTTCTATTATTCAGTATCCCGATATTTCTGCGGGTATAATTTTTCTTCATTATTTATTATATACTCACCATCAAATCAAATACTCTTTTATAACACGTTATCAGCACGATCACTCTATGATCGCTGAAATATTTATCTATAATATATATCCTATTATACCGGACGGTATGTCGCCTCGTTAAAAAAAAATTATTTTTCAGTGGTTNTCGCCACCGATAACGTGGATGACTCCGTCACCATATTTTTTTTACTGTTATATGGATGACTTTGTCACCATAATTTATTTA
>OVAQ01000728.1:0-16391 GCA_900406345.1 Erysimum cheiri
TTTATGGAATGAAATCTTCACATTAAAACCAAAAAAAAAAACGTAGCATGAAGTAGTTTGTTTTTGTATCATCTGTAGCAAACTAGTAACTATTTCCTTTCACAGACACACCCCTAAATGGTATGATCAGTTGGGATTGACGTCATCAAGAACCCTCCATGAAACAGAGCTAAACTCATAGATTTCATACTTAAAATCAAACCGCTTTTTTTAATTGTAATAAGGGCAAAACCTTATGATTTTGTAGTTATGGCAAGAAGACTTGCTGTTTTCATATCCAAGAGCAAAGATATCACAAATCCTATAACGATTTCTGCGTTAGATCAACCTGGTTTGACCGGTAAGGGGTTCCAAACCACGACTCTAGTGTTACGCTTTGTGGACCATAATATAAAATTGAGGCAGTGAAAGATTTGTGATATTTCGAAATTGTTTAGACTGTGAAGTTTACCTTTGAACTCCATAGATGGATCAACGCTGTTGTGAAGTCCATGTAGATTTGTGCTATATATGTATATGTATACTTTTTATATCTTTGAGAATCGCTTGAACCTTTTTTGTGTTCTTTCTCTCTCTGGGAAAGTTCATAATTATCTGGAAAATGGAAATTGAAAGTATTAATGCAAAGAAGAAAAACAACCATTACGTAACAAATGGTATCGGATGGGGTACAAAAATAAAGAGGATGATTTCATTAATTAGTCCAAGGACATGACAATGATAACAAAAACGAAGAAATTAATAGGAGATCCAAGAAATTGAATTATTATAAACTAACTAATCTACGGATATTGCTAGATTCGAACCAAACTTGGAACATAACAGAACATGTCTAGCCACAATGGTCCATCTTCAAGCTCCACAGTTCTCCAGTACCTATCTTGTCCACTAATGTATACAATGCTGTGTATATAAAACACGGCGACTTTATTCTCCTCGTCAATGGAAAAAGTTGCACCATTATAAAGCCGACGAGTGTTTAAATCAATTCTTAAAAATTTGCTCCAAGTTATGACATTGGTCTCAGTAATATCATTTGTCAGCCATATCTCAAGTGTTCGAGCATCTTTGTCCTGAAACAACACCGAAAGCCGCTCTTCTCTTACAGAAGATAAAGCCATCACATCATGATACCACAAATCTTGAAACGGAAGGCACACATGTGGCCCAAATCTCTCTGTCGTAAAATCAAAACTTATTAAGAACCAATAATTGATGATAAGTTCTTCTTCGTCTTTGTCAATATCATAAGCGATCCAGTAAGTATTTCCTTTTACAGACCTGCCACCACCTATTTGTAGTACTAAGTCTGGATCGATGACACTATCAAGAACCCTCCATGAATTAGAATTAAACTCGTAGATTTCCATCTCAAAAGGTTCACAATGCAATAACCTCAGGATTTTGGGATCATGGCACGATTTTTTGTTTTCGTATCCGAGAGCATAGTTATCGTATCCAATGTTAACATGTCTGGTTTGGATCCACTTGGTTTGACCCGTACACGGGTTCCAAACCACGATAGTGCTCACGTCGATGCATAGCAATAACCCATTACAGTGAAAGACTTCAATACCACCGACTTTACCTGAATTATATTTATAAAGGTGGTCATTTAGGTTAAGTTCACCCTTGAACTCTATACAAGGATCAACCATGTTGTCGTCAAGTCCATGGAGATTGACACTCATCGAAGAAACCCTAAAACCCCTCAAGCTTAGATCCAGATACTTATTTTCTGCTTTATCAAAGTGCTTCTTGGTGAATCTTGGATCATTTAATAATGCCTTCCATTGTTTGCAAGTAGATCGTAATCGATTTAAAGATGTAGCCGGAACCCTAACGAGTATCTCCTCGACCAAATCCTCTGTAAGAGTTCATAAACTTTAAACTATATTTTGTTTCAGTTAAAAGTAAAGCAAGAAGAAAGTAACCAGAAAGGTCAAATTGGTTTATCAGTAACAGCTGAGGTACATTCACTATTACATATTATTTTTTTTGTATGAAAACTATTACATATTATTATTTCACTATTTTAGACTATTTTGTGATTATATATGACTAATCGAAGAAATTCTTATCATACGTATAATAACAGGTTTCCGAGATAAAGCCGTCACTGAACGTGGTTGAGCTAAGAAAATCTTATGGCGATTCTAGTTTGTATAGACAGGTATGCTACTATTGTCATTTCTTTATCATATTTATTGGTTCCTGTATCTCTTTTTGTCTTAAGTTTGGATCTCCAAGTACTAAATAAACATAGCAAATATGAAAGTTTATGGTTAATCTTTGCATTTTTGGTGCAGTTGTACGAGAGACTATTAAAAGACGTGGGCACTTCCTCGCCGGAGCAGGATATAGTAACATAGGTGTTTGTGTTTTCGGCTGAAGAGATATAGCTCTAATATTTTATCATATGGTACACCATCCATGTTAATATATACATATGGAGCTCGATTTATATAATTAGTGCAAATAATTGCATTAATGTTATAAGTATAAATCGTGGCGTAGATCATATCTCAAGAATTGGAGCTTTTTTAAAAATTCATTACCTTTGTATTTGCTCTTTATTTGGTGTGGCAAATCGGCCTATTAGCCAAGAATATCTCTTCATTTATTTATTTGTAAATAATATACAGTATATGTTTAGTTTGTCTCTGTACATAAATTCAATTCCAAATGCGACGCACTAGTGCACACATATAAATTTGTAATATTATGTTATACATGCTTGGTCTCATAAATTACTCTCACTCATGGCCGGTCAACATTTTGCGTCTTGGAATGTAACAATTTTAGTTTTAAAGTTGATAAAGTTTTACACCCTTGTTGTTTTTGTACCCAAGAGCAAACTCAGTTATTTTTGTAATGTATACTGTGTTGGATCCACCTGGTTTGGCTAGTACGGGTTCCAAACCACAAATCTATCGTCTTTGGTGGTGCATAACAATAAACCTTTGCAGTGAAAGATTTCAGATATCTTGACTTGTCTCGAGAGTATTTCCTCTACTAAATCCAGAGGAAGATTCGACATCAGAAATCGACCCGGGACTCTAATTTTAAGAAACCAAAAAAGAGCAAGTAGGAGATGCAAGTAATCTCTCCCGTTTAGACTGCGAAGTTAACCTTTGAATTCCATAGATGGAACAACGCTGTTGTGAAGTCCATGTAGATTTGCGCCTAAGAACGTTTGAAACTTTTTTTTTTGTGTTCTTTCTCTCTTTAGCAAAGTTGATGATTATCTGGAAAACGGAAATTGAAAGTAATGCAAAGAAGAAAAACAACCATTATGTAACAAATGGTATCGGATGGGGTATAAAATAAAAGGATGATTTCATTAATTAGTCGAAGGACATGACAATGATAACTAAAAAACGAAGAAATTAAATTAGTAGGAGATTCAAGAAATTGAATTATTTTAAACAAACTAATCTCTAGATTCGAACCAAATTTGGAACATAACAGAGTATGTATGGCCAAAATGGCCCATCTTCAAAATCCACAATACTCCACCTATCTTGTCCAATAATGTATACAATACTACCAGGTAGACTCTCACAAAACACGGCAAGTTTATTCTCCTCGTCAATGAAAAAAGTTGCACCATTGTAAAGATGAGTATTTAAATCAATTCTTAAAAATTTGGTCCAAGTTATGACGACATTGGTCTCAGTGATATCATTTGTCAGCCATATCTCAACAGTTAAAGCATCTTCGTCCTGAAACAACACCAAAAGCCGCTCTTCTCTTACGGAAGATAAAGACACCACTTCACTAGAAAAAGAATCTTGAAACGGAAGGCACACATGAGGCCCAAATCTCTCTGTTGTAAAATCAAAACTTATTAAGAAGCAATTGTTTGATTCTTCATCCTTGTTATTATCATAAGCGATCCAGTAAGTATTTCCCTTTACAGACATGCCACCTGTTTGTAGTTTGAAGTCTGTCTCGATGACACTATCAAGAACCCTCCATGAATTAGAATTAAACTCGTAGATTTCCATCTCAAAAGGTTCACAATGCAATAACCTCAGGATTTTGTAATCATGGCACGATTTTTTGTTTTCGTATCCGAGAGCATAGTTATCGTATCCAATGTTAACATGTCTGGTTTGGATCCACTTGGTTTGACCCGTACACGGGTTCCAAACAACGATAGTGGTCATGTCGGTGCATAGCAATAACCCATTGCAGTGAAAGACATAAATACTATCGACTTTTCTACTTGAATTATAAAGGTGACCATTGAGGCTAAGTTCACCCTTGAGCTCTATACAGGGATCAATGTTGTCGTCAAGTCCATGGAGATTGACACTCATCGAAGAAAGCCTAAGACCCCTCAACATTAGATGCAAATACTTATTTTCTGCTTTATCAAAGTGCTTCTTGGTGAATCTTCGATCATTCAATAATGCGTTCCATTGTTTGCAAGTAGATCGTAATCGATTTAGAGATGTAGCCGGAACCCTAACGAGTATCTCCTCGACCAAATCCTCTGTAAGATCGGGCATGGGAGAAGATCGTAATTTCTTCATGGTGATCTCACAAGTCACAAGGAAGCTACGTACAAATTATATATTGGGGTTCTGATTTTTAGGTTTGCGTGCTCGTCTTATATAGACCACAAAAAAAAAAAAAAATTATTGAACAAAGCCATCTTTCGCTCATAAACTCTTTTACTTCTCCTATGTGGTTTTTTTATTTCTTGGGATTATTCAGTCATGGATTTGGATTTATCGAATCATCAATTTGGATTTATTTTTCATTATTTTAGATTTGGTTGGATTATGATAGAATTTAAATTTTTTGTATAATTTGTAATATTTGTTAAGAGATATTAAAAAATCTAACTTTGTGTGACAAAATATTTACTCAACGATCTAAACCAAATCCAATAAAAAAGATAAGCCCAGGCTCAATAACATGGGCGTGTTTTCAGGTGAAGAGAAATACTGAAATAGGTCGACTATTTTTATTCTACGTGGTTCATTATGTACATCGTAGAAAATTGGTCTGCTATTTAATGCGTAAAGAGACGATCCTCAAACTCTTTGTTGTTGTATAACCCAAATCAAACCGGTGGTATGTTGATCGGGAAGTCTGGAAGATCATTATGTTATCACAATTTTTCTTGAATTTAAATATGTAAAGGAAAAATATATACATACACACACACGGGCGGATTTTCGCCATTGTCAAAGGAAGATCTTATATTTCAGGTTTGCCGTTTCAAACTAAAATGGGCTTTTCTTAAACATTAAAAACCCAATAAATCTATGTCAATAGATAATTAGGAATACATATACACAATTTATAAATATTACTACATGGTAGAAAAATGGTTTGATATTTAATGGGTTGAGAGCCGATCCTCAAGCTCTTTATTGTATAACTGAATCAGACCTGTGGTATCTTGATGTGGGAGATCATGAAGCTTCTCGTCTAAAAGACTCTTGTACTCGTTATCTCTATCTTCCCATTTACGCATGAACTCAACCTGCAAACACACAATATGACAAACCCCATCAATAAGTCATTATAATAGAGAGGAAGGAACAGAATGTTTGAAAACAATATAATAAACGGACTTGTTTCTGGAACGTATCGAATTCGTCTGAACTAAGAGATCCATCGCTGTTAGAGTCAAGAAGCTGCATCATCTCCTCTGCGTCTTCACCTGGAGCTCCAAGCTCTTCTATCACTTCCATTAGTTCCTCTATGCTGATCATTCCGTCCCCGTTTTTGTCCAGAAGGCAAAACACTCTGTCTCTTTGGTTCGTTGTTGTCTTGAAGCTTTGGTGTTTATTTGATGAGAGATCTTTCAGACGAATTGCTGCAAGATCCGCTGCTGCCATCATTATGGCTTTAAGCCGCTTCGCCTAAACATGATTTAAACAGAAAACTCAACCTCCTAAACTTGCCAAAAACTTAAAAACACACACAAGTGCTTACCTCTTTTGGGTCGGTTAGACCGCCTTTGTACAAAGAGTGTGATGCTGTTCCAGCGTTAGCGGATCCATCCATATCCATTGTCCGTATTTGTATCTCCATCAAAGGTCTTGTCTGATCGCTGTCGCTAACATCAACTGCCATGTGTAGACTCCTATACCCATTTTCCTTCGGCTTAGCAATGTAGTCTTTTGTTCTATGCGGAATCTCCTTCCACAAAGACCGGATAATCTCACTTGTTCTGTAACAGGCTTTTTCGCCAACTTCAACATCATTTGCTATAAAATTTGGAATCAATATGACCCGTAGACCAAGCACATCGTTCACTTCTTCCGGTTTACGCCCGTCTCTTAAGAGCTTCTTCATCATGCTGTACCGGCTTTTATACCGACCTTTCACATATACATCATCCACCATTTCAGCCAAAACCAAATCAGCCTTCAAAGACCGAGAAAGCTGCTCTTTGTACACGTCTATCAATGGTTTAGACCCGTTCTCGTGACCTTTTAACCATGAATCTAAATATAGATACGAACACGGGAAAAGATAACGGAAAGAGATGTCCTCGAGCTCAAGTGACAGGTGATTCGCCCCCACGGCATGAGCTAAAGGAGAATAAATCTTCAACACTTGGAGGGCGAGAATCTGCTGGCGGTACTTTGGTAAGTGATCCAAATGCCTCATCTCATCAAGCTTTGAAACAAGGTCCATGATCACAGCTCTGATATCATAGTAGGTTAGATAGAACTTTCTCAATGAAGCAGCAGTTTCATCGTCCAAGACATCAACTTTAAAAGGGATGTTCTTCACACGGAAAATCTCATGAAGCAGATGAGCAGTTCCAGTACCAATCTGGTCTCTAACTTCATATGTGGATATCGCATTCGCCTCAACCACCTCACTCAATATGCTCGCTGAGATAACTTCTGCATCCATCTGCCATTTACCATACAATGGCTCAAAATATTCAACTGACAGATTTTCTCTAATGAGCAAACACACTGTAAGTAACTAAACGTATCATAGAACTTAATTCATCTTCATATACTAGGGGGTAAATTGAGTAAACTGTTCACTGATTTTTCAGTGATTCTGCATTCCTATTCGAAAATTATGCTTCAATTTCGCCACAGAATCAACAACAGCACCTAATTATCTAAACACGAAACTGTAAAGATGAAGAGAGAGACATTGAGAGAGGAACCTGGAGGTCTGCGAGGAGGATAGAGAGTGAGAGAGCCTTAGAAAGGCGAGAGCGACCATCAGAGGCAAGAGGAAGGGACTGTAAAATCGGAATCGAGAGCTTCAGAGCCTTAAAGAGTAACCTAGACGAAGACGTCGACAACCAAACCGAATTCATCCTCTCCGTCACTTCGTTGAAAGCTCCAACAAGCTCCACCACCATTTTCCCTCCGGCTGCCTCCGGAGACCGAGCCGTCGATTCAACCGCAGTATCCTCCGCCTCCGACCTCGGATTCCACCGTCGACGTCTTCGCTGAATCAATTGGATCGATTGAAGACGACGATGCAGTACCTGAGACCTGCATCTCGGAATTGGAATCGGAGAAGGACGAATTACAGACATTTGAGAATTTGAGATTGATTTGAAAATTGAGGCAAAATTTCGTGTACCGTTTTGTGTATTTATACATGTAGCAATGGATAAGCCACGTAGGATTTTGTTTTGTCGTCCACATAATTTATTTTCTTTTTTAAAAAGAGGGAAAATTAATAAATTATTATCAAACTCTCTTCCTGAATTAGAGGGTCTCGTTATCATTTTGACGCCCATCTAAAACCCTACGCAAAAGCCTCTGAGCTCCGGTTTCAGCATCTCTTTCCTTGTTCGTGTAGCCATTGAAGGTTCGCTTCGATTCGAAATCATGGCGGCCGTACCGAGAGGCCTCATTTCTCGAATCAATCAGTTTCTATCAATCCGGTCTATAAATCCTTCATCCTCTGAATCTCTTCCTCATTGTAGCTTCTTTCTGCTCCGACGATTCAGCTCCGATGCTGGGTTGGTCGACGGTGGTGGATCTGATATTATCGGGGCTCCGACCCGAATCATCGAGGCAAAACAAGGTGAGATGTCTAAGAGCTCTAAAAGGACTGGGATCATCGCCGTTAAGTGTGGGATGACTGCGCTCTGGGACAAATGGGGAGCTAGGGTTCCTGTTTCTATTCTCTGGGTTGATGATAACATCGTCTCTCAGGTTAAAACTGTTGAGAAAGAAGGGATTTTTGCGCTACAGGTAACTCCATCGCAGTTTATTCATTTTCATTTTTGCGATGTAGTTGAATCTGCTGGATTATTGATAGCTCGTAGTTCCACTTCTGTATTCGGATTACTCTTTGTTTTTACTTGATCAATCGATTACTATAACTTCATGTTTGTATGGATTTATTGATGAATTGGGCTTGTGAAGATAATGTTTGTGAAGCTCATGGTTTAGTAATGTGATCGGCATGTGTTGTTCTGTTAGTTAGATCGGATGTGGGCAAAAGAAACCAAAGCATTTGACAAAGTCTGAGTTGGGGCATTTCAGAGCACAAGGTGTGCCCTTAAAGAGGAAGTTGAGGGAATTTCCTGTGACAGAAGACGCTCTTCTTCCTGTTGGTACTTCACTTGGAGTCCGCCATTTTGTTCCGGGACAGTACGTTGATGTCACTGGGATCACTCGAGGAAAAGGTTTTCAGGTGAAAACCATTCTCTGGGGCTTTAAAGTTTGATATTTTCTTTGGTGTTTCTTAACAGTCATGAAACACAACTTGGGATGATAACTTGAATAGTCAAGTAACAATTTCGCAGATATATAGAATGGGAGTGCAAATGAAACAGTGTTTGTGCAAAGTAATGGCTGTGTTATTGATGTCTTTTGGCTATGTAATTTGCAGGGATGCATGAAAAGACATGATTTCAAGGGAATGCCGGCAACACATGGTGCTTCATTGTCCCATCGAAGCGGTGGTTCCACAGGGCAAAGAGATGCCCCTGGAAAGGTATGTGTCAAATTGCTATGCTTCTTGGGAATTTTTCCCCAAAGCAAATAACAATACTGACTTGTTAAATACACTTGTGTAGGTGTTCAAGGGAAGAAAGATGCCTGGGAGAATGGGTGCGGAACAGAGGACAGTAAAGAACGTTTGGGTTTACAAGATCGATCCTGCGAGGAACCTCATCTGGGTGAGAGGACAAGTAAGTATCCCAATCCGAGTTCCGGTCCTTGGCTAGGATGTGTCTGTCACAAAACGTGAGTGCTATTGGTCTTCTTTTTTTAGTAGGTCTTGATTGTGATTTGGTGTTGTTGTAGGTTCCTGGTGCAGAAGGAAACTTTGTGTTCATAAGAGATGCGTGGTACAAGAAACCAGACATCTCAAAGCTTCCGTTTCCAACTTATTTAGCTCCGGAAGATGAAGATCCATCAGAATTAGAACCGTTAGTGGCAGATCTTGGAGAAGTTGACCCATTTATGTTGGCAGAGTGATGAAAACGACATGATCTTAATCTTCATTTTGGCTTTTACATTTATATGAGACCAGAAAGAAGCTGGGGAAGTGGAATCACAGAGATAAAGCTTTTTGCAGATGAAATTGTCCTTTCTTATTTTAGTTGTTTGGATGTATGATTTTGAAGACTGATTCAATAGAGGAATTTAGGCTCGCATTTGTTAAATCACGATGCGTAAGAGTTTGCAATAAGCAATGAAGAAACACAAGATTTTTATGTTTTCTTTCATCTTCTGAATATATATACTTCCGTGTATATATATATATATATACGTATTTTACAGAAAAGAAAAAAAAAAGATTCGATCTTTAATTCAACAAGAATCAAGATCGATTTTGTAATCCCCTATATAAGTTTTCAACTCCCAATAGAATACAGTTGTGCTCTCATCTCTACGAACCCAAGATCTTGAACATTCTGAGAACACAAACGCTTCTTTCACCTTTCTCTCTCTCTCTCTCGCTCGCTTAGGGTTACCGTTGAGAAAAAGAGAGTTCTCAATCTCGTTGACTTAGCCATGAATCCCGAAGAGAATCAGCACAAATGCGCAGTATGCCGTGAAGCAGAGCCATCGTTCATCCACACCGTCAGCAACAGCGGCGTTTTCCGGCGACTCTGCACCGATTGTTTGCTCAATGAACATCGTGAACTCTTTTGCCCAGTTTGTTTCAATGTCTTCTTCGACGACCCCCTCCCTGGTTCTCGTCCTCGTCCTCCACAGGCTCGTATCACCTGCCTCAATTGCCCTTCAATGGCCCACCTTTCTTGCTCACCTACGCCGCCGTCTTCTTCCTCCTCCTCCGCTCCACCACCAGCTTCAACCTTCACCTGCCCGTTATGTTCTGACCCCAATTTCATCTTCTTCCCCAAATCCCGTGTCAATGACGACGTCCCTCAAACGCCTCTCACTACGATTTCGGCCATGGCTCTTGTCGCAGCTGCCAAGATTTCGGTGGCTTCTTTGAAAACCGCGGTGGCTCAGTTAAAGGAAGAAGCTGAGAAGAAGATCATAGCAGCGAGAGACGCAAAGTTAAAAGCTAAAATTGCATTGCAGAATCTTCAGGATCTTGTTATTAGACAAAACGCTTCACAGAATAGGACCCCTGCTAAGAGGAAGGAAGACGATCGCTGATTCTTGATCGTCACAGCAAGTTACTGGTACTTAGGGCTTTTGTATAATACATCTCTTCTAGGGTTCAAGAAAAGATTGCTTTTTTGCGGTTATTAGCCAACTATCTTGGTCATTTTTACTCCATTCTCTCAAACGTGTTTGATCAAATGTCTCACAGAGAAAGCTGGAGACTTCGAATTAGGATACATTAGGCCTTTCTTTTGTATAATGGTGTGTAAGACTCTTTGACATTCATTCATATTAATGGGTTTATCTTCAATCTTTAAATGTCTCTGTTTGATTCCAAGATTTTCATGGAAGAAGGTAAATGATGTTTCAGAGTTCTCAGCTAATGGATTAGGTTTTAATTGGCACATATCAAAGAAAATGATAATGTGTTGATGTTTGATTTAGAAGTTGTGTTTAAACACATTTTGTTGTTGGTTCGTTTTTACGAGATTACATCATCGAGATAAGAGTTTTGAAAATCATATAATTTGTTTGGATTGGTAAAATTTATGTAAAAGAAAACTGTTTTTGTAACACAAAAATGGAAAGAGCAAGTTCAGGCATTTTCTAAGTTAGGTTTTGCTATATTGGTGAAAGAGCAAAACACCTGAAACCGAAGATCTCTTAAGACTGCGAAAAAGGGTTACTTACGTAGATTTCCATTATATTGAGGCTCCTCTGTAATTATCTTGAAAGGAAAGCCCTCATTTTGAAAATTCGTTAAAAATGACGAGTCAGCCGAGGACAGAAACCCTAGAAATCGCCCGAGTCGAGTTAATTCGCCTCTCACCCAGCTCTATCTCGTTCCGTGACTCGTCCCACCCCCCGCGAAAACGCTTCTTGGATTCGTAGCTCAAATTCGTACTTCTCCGCCTCAAATGTGTTCTAACTTGGCTTCAGCTTTACCTCCATTTTCTCCGGTTTGAAAATCGAAGAAACCGGAAAATCTCGCCTCCGATTACGAAAGTTCTCAGCCTCTTAGGTATGCTATAGAAGACAAACCCAGTTCATTTCTGTGTTCTTGCTTTATTAAAAATTGATGAAAAATGTTGTTTTAAATCCTTGTATGTTTTGACCATATGTCTTTTGTATCCTCTTTTTGATGTTTATTGATTCCTTGCATGTTGTTTTAAAGATGTTTTGTTTTTGTTATAATGAAAACGCTCTTGTAGATTGAGGCTGCACTGGTTTGTGGAACTGCTGAAGTTTGAAGCTTGTAAATGGTTTAACTATGGCTCCACCTGGATCAACTGGAGTAGTTGACCCTGGATGGGAGCACGGTGTTGCACAAGATGAGCGGAAGAAGAAGGTTAAATGCAATTACTGTGGAAAGATAGTGAGCGGAGGAATATACAGATTGAAGCAACACTTGGCTCGGGTATCAGGAGAAGTGACCTATTGTGATAAGTCTCCAGAGGAAGTATGTATGAGGATGAAGGAGAATCTGGAACGGTGTCGTTATACCAGAAAGCTGAGGCAGCCTGATGATAACAATGGACAGTCTTGTTCCAGTTTCCATCAATCTAACAATGACGATGAAGCGGACGAGGATAAGCTACCCTACTGGTCTAGAAGAAGCAATGGAAGGCTAGCCTTGAGTGATGGAAGTCTTCTTCGCTCTTCAGGTTATATTGATCCTGGATGGGAACATGGTGTTGCTCAGGACGACAGGAAAAAGAAAGTCAAATGTAATTATTGTAACAAGATTGTGAGTGGCGGTATTAACCGTTTTAAACAGCACCTCGCCAGAATACCTGGAGAGGTAGCGCCGTGTAAAACCGCTCCCGAGGAGGTTTATATTAAGATTAAAGAGAATATGAAGTGGCATCGAGCTGGGAAGAGACAGAACAGACCTGATGATGAAATGGGAGCTTTAACCTTCAGAACGGTCTCTCAGGATCCCGAGCAAGACGAAGATGGAGAGGAACCTGACTTCTATCCAAGTAGCCAAGATAGGTTGATGTTGGGAAATGGAAGGTTTAGTAAAGACAAAAGGAAAAGCTTTGACTCAATGAACATTAGATCTGTCTCTGAAGCAAGACCAAAAAGAGCGAGGGTTATCCCGTTTCAGTCACCTTCTTCGAGTAAGCAGAGAAAAATATACACTAGCTGTTCAAACCGAGTTGTATCACGAAAAGATGTCACATCCTCCATTTCCAAATTCTTCCACCATGTAGGAGTTCCCACAGAAGCAGCAAATTCTCTGTACTTTCAAAAGATGATTGAATTGATTGGTCTGTACGGAGAGGGTTTTGTTGTGCCCTCGAGTAATCTGTTTTCTGGTAGGCTCTTACAGGAAGAGATTTCAACTATCAAAAGCTACTTGAGGGAGTACAGATCTTCTTGGGTGGTTACAGGTTGTTCTATAATGGCAGATACTTGGACCAATACAGAGGGCAGGACAATGATCAGTTTCTTGGTCTCGTGCCCTCGCGGTGTCTACTTCCACTCCTCCATTGATGCCACTGATGTAAGAGAAGATGCTTTAAGCCTTTTCAAGTGCTTAGACAAACTAGTTGACGACATTGGTGAGGAAAATGTGGTGCAGGTTATAACACAGAACACTGCTATCTGTAGAAGTGCTGGGAAATTACTTGAAGAAAAGAGAAAGAATATGTATTGGACTCCTTGTGCAATGCATTGCACAGAACTGGTTCTTGAAGACATGTCAAAGCTTGAATTTGTCTCCGAGTGCTTAGAGAAGGCCCAAAGAATCACAAGATTCATTTACAATCAAACATGGCTGCTTAATCTCATGAAGAACGAATTTACACAGGGGTTAGATCTTCTTAGACTGGCAGTCATGCGCCACGCCTCCAGTTTCACCACTCTCCAGAGTCTTATGGACCACAAGGCCAGTCTCAGAGGTCTGTTTCAATCCAACGGCTGGATTTTGTCACAGACCGCTGCCAAGTCTGAAGAGGGAAGAGAAGTGGAGAAGATGGTGTCGAGTGCTGCGTTTTGGAAGAAGGTTCAGTATGTTTTGAAATCGGTTGATCCGGTGATGCAGGTGATCCGCATGATTGGTGATGGTGGCGAGAGACTATCTTTGCCATATGCTTACGGTTACATGTACTGCGCGAAAATGGCGATCAAGTCTATTCATAGCGATGATGCAAGGAAATACGGACCGTTCTTGCGTGTGATAGATTACCATTGGAACTCATTGTTCCATCATCCTCTCTATGTGGCTGCATATTTCTTCAACCCAGCATATAGATATCGTCCTGATTTTATGGCGGTAGGTATGATCATTAATTTGATTCACTCATTATAAAACTTTCTGCAATTTCCTTATTTTTGCTGTTAATGTGAATGAATCTGCAGCACTCTGAGGTTGTGCGCGGAGTTAACGAATGTATTGTTAGGCTTGAGCCTGATAATACGCGTAGAATCACAGCATTGATGCAGGTGAGATGAAAACAAATCACATGTTGTTCTTAGCCAAGCCTATGGCTAAATCAATTTTTTTTGTTGAAATGTTTCAGATTCCAGATTATACTTCTGCAAAAGCCGATTTTGGAACGGATTTTGCCGTTGGCACAAGAACAGAGCTTGATCCAGCCGCGTGGTGGCAACAGCATGGAATAAGCTGTTTGGAACTCCAGCGAGTAGCAGTTCGGATTCTGAGCCACACGTGCTCGTCCGTTGGGTGCGAGCCTAAGGGGAGCGTGTACGATCAAGTCAACGGTCAATGCCAGAGCCGATTTGGGAAAAAGTCAACGAAAGATCGCACTTACATTCATTACAACTTACGGCTGAGAGAGAAACAGCTGAAGCGACGGCTACTACAACATGACGATGGACCACCACCGACTCTTAACCATGCTTTGCTGGATCGGTTGCTCCCGGACTGGCTCGTGACTTCCGAGAATGACGAGGTAACTTCAAACGCTAAACGCCATTCCGTTGAGTTTATAACAAGCTAACGTAGCTGTTGTTTCTTTGTGAAGGAGGAGAGTTTGCAAGGCGAAGACGGAGCAGAGAAGGAAGACCATGAGGACGATGACGAAGAAGTGGATGAAGAAGAGAACTGTTACATGGATTCTGTAAACGGTGACGGTGAAGACAGTCTTGATCTTTATGATGATGATCTTAGCGACGACGATTAGTGTCACTTTAATGGTACGATTCTAACAAGTTACATATGTATTCGTCGACCGTTGTTGTATCCTTAAAATACATTTTGTTGGCTATATAGAAAAATGAGTAGGTGAAACTGAAATCATTTTCTATTTTATTCAACAACGGATATAATAATCGATAGACATGGGACCAAAAAGTTGGCGCCGCGCTGTCATAAGCTAGATTTTTTGTTATTTGTTAACTACCGAATATCTGTCCTTTTTATTTTAAATATATACAAAGTGATATCTGAATTTTAAAAAAAGAAGTAATTAAATTATGAAAAAGAAAAAAGAAATAACAAATTCACCTGACAGCTTCTTCTTCTTTCCCTTTTCCGTTGTTCGACGCCCTCTGTTTCGTCGTCTTCCATTCTCCAGAGTCCTACCCAGATTCTATCTTTAATTGTTGTGTTTCTCTTTTTGGAGATTTATTTGTAGCTTTTTTTTGGTCAAATTAGGGATTTTTTTTTTCTTTTTAATTGGGGAAAATTTTTGGGGTTTGTTGGATGCGGTGAAGAAGTTTTTTCGGAAGCCCGGAGATTTCTACTCTTTAGGGTTCGCCGGTTGAGGGAGGCTATTCCTTGGTTAATTTTCGTCGGAACCTGAATTTTCTCCGGCGATATGGCTTCCAATCTCCCTATGACCCCTCAATTGGAGCAGATCCATGGCGAAATCCGTGACCATTTCCGAGCTCTCGCGTATGCTTTCTCCTAACTCTTTATTTTTCTTCTTCTTACATATCATCTTATTCAATTTTTCTCATTCTCCATCGTGGTGGTTACGAAACACTGTGATATATTTAGGGTATTGAATTTCATTTTCGAGTTAACAAGATTGAGTATCACTGAACTTCATATGCTCAATGAGATTTATGTGTGTTTGCTGAATGCTGATGATCATAAGAAATAGATTTTGGCATTATCCGGAAACATACTTCTTTAAATGAAACGAAAGATTCACCACTATCTGTTTGCAGGAATGGTTTCCAGAGGTTGGATAAGATCAGGGATTCAACTAGACAAAGCAAACAACTGGAGGAACTTACTGAGAAGATGAGAGAGTGTAAAAGGTATGCTTAGCGTTTATGTTCTCGGCGTTATAGCATCATTCTCTTCTTAATGGTTCATTCCATTTTTCATAAGACTAATTTTGCAAGTCTCAGAAGCCTTTAGTAGAATGTGCTGTATGATTATTGTTATGTGTACTTCTTCTTTTTTTTGAGATGGATGAGATGCTGTGTAATGAGAAGGAAAGAATACTGATGTGACCAAAAAATCCATCATTTATGATATGTTCTATTTTTGCTTATCTAATGTGAACTTCATGTCAGGTTGGTCAAGGAGTTCGACCGTGAACTCAAGGATGAGGAAGCTAGAAATTCTCCTGAAGTAAATAAGCAATTGAACGATGAGAAACAATCTATGGTGAGTGATTCTCTTCTACCATCAGTGCGTTGATGAAATTCATTGAGGCCTTCCTTTAATCATACTACAATTTTGTGTATCTGAAGTAAATGTATGAATATTTAAACTCAGCAGCTTCTTATAGTTCCATTTTGCGTCAACAATCGTATCCAGTTTGGTCAATCTTTAGGTGCATTTGTAACCAAATGGACATATTAAGACAGATATTCAGTTTCATTGTGTATCTATTGCTCCTCTCTGCACTTTGTATCTGCTAC
>OVAQ01000729.1:0-25859 GCA_900406345.1 Erysimum cheiri
GTAATTCCGTCAGTTAAGACAGTGTTTTCTTGTAGTGTTTACTTTTAAAACATCTTGTTTAAACACCAACCAACACATATTTTTTTTGATTTTATTGGAACAAAACATGATCTCAAAATTTAAAAATATTATTTTTCGAAACCAAATTGTGAGTGTTTGAGTGGATCATATGAGTTGAGTAATTTGTGTTTGATTTTTTTAATAAGTTTTATGGACTTCAAACTTTAACTACAGTATTTTATGTTTTTTCTTGTATCAAATATTAGATTTTTAACACGCGTTTTGTGGATTGGCAACAAACCTTTATTCGAACCACTCATTTTGGATCAACAACTTAACTTAAATAATAGATATGAATTCAACTCCAAAAAAAAAAAAAAAAAAAAAANNNNAAAAAAAAAAAAAAAAAAGATTCAACTCCAAATCAATTAATAATGAGTAGTATATTGATAATTTTCTCTCTTTACTTTAGGATGCAAACAAGTAGAGATTCTACGATGCAGATAAGATAAGTGATTCACATATCTCTTAAGTAGGAGTATGATTTTAACATGAGCTTTTCTAAAGTTTTGTGGCCATCAAAAATAAAATTATAAACGGCCCATTTAAGAACCGCTGACTAAATTATTGTTTATCGGCCCATCTGAGGACCACAAGCTTCGTCTAGGGTTTTTCTGTCTGGACTTAACTCTTCTGTATCTGTCTCTCTTTCCCCACGCTATTCTTCGCCGTGAACTTTTCGTAGTCGTAAGCAATGAGGATTAAGACGTTATCGAGATCGGTTGATGAGTACACTCGAGAAAGAAGTCAGGATCTTCAGGTAATTTTGCATATCCAATTCGTTTATTTTGGTGATTCCCCTCCTCGGTTTCTCTCCATATTCAATTCTGTGAAACTTTGGTGATTTCAGAGGGTCTTTCATAACTTCGACCCAAGTCTTCGACCTATGGAGAAGGCCGTGGAATACCAGAGAGCTCTTACAGCTGCCAAATTAGAGAAGGTATTGCAATTATCTTCGCTTTGAGTTTCAATTCTGATTTCCACTGTGTCCTTTAGCTCTACTAGTATTGGTTAGTGTTAGAAAAATTACTCAACTATTGTTGGTGTGTAGATATTTGCAAGGCCGTTTGTAGGAGCAATGGACGGGCATCGTGATGGAGTCTTATGTATGGCCAAGAACCCAAATTACCTCAAAGGAATTTTCTCGGGTTCTGCGGATGGAGGTAAAATATCTACTTCTTAGTTTTAACTCTAAATGGAAGATTTGATAATATGAACTATAGAAAAGGAACCAATACATAATGAATTGCCAACGCCATGAATCTATATGTTGATTAGTCATTGCTCAAAAGTTTGCTACTAGTGGCAATAGCAATTTATGTAAGCTGGCTGCTTGTATCCGCTGCTGGTACTGAAACTGATACTATATTTTTTTTTTCTTCTCTGCAGATATTCGCCTCTGGGATATCTCTTCAAGGTTAAAATCTTGAAAACTAAATCTCTTCTATACTATATTGAAGTTCATTCAGTTTTTTCCTGTATTAAATTCTATGTTCCGTGCTTTTTGGTAAATGAATTATGGAACTTGGGACAAGCAGGCGTACAGTTTGCCAATTTCCCGGTCATCAAGGTGATGTGCGTGGTCTTACAGTGTCAACCGATGGCAATGTATTGGTTTCGTGCGGAAAAGATTGCACGTAAGATATAAGAAATTTATTGTTTTAAGTCGTTGATTAGATTTCAGGCTGTCAAACTAAGGTGAATGCATTTGTGCAGTGTTCGTTTGTGGAATGTTCCTCGTCCTACACTTGAAGATTCTAGCATTTCATCTGGAAATTCAATTGAGGTAGTTCACTAGTTCTTGTTCAATTATCTTTTTTATATATAACATTGTATTATCAGTTTCTTGCTCTGGCTGGTATATAACTACAAGCTTATTACAATTATTTTTCAGCCATCTGCCGTCTATGTCTGGAAGAATGCTTTCTGGTAGATTTCTTACACTATTCATTCAATTTCTCATGATTCTTTCGGTTCAAAAAAACCTGAGCTACTGAGCTTTCTTTCATTTCTAGGGCTGTTGATCATCAGTTTGAAGGTGACCTTTTTGCTACGGCCGGAGCTCAACTGGATATATGGAATCACAATAGGTACTCTGACTCCTGCTAAAAGAAATCTTTGGTGTTTTTTGTTTTATATTAACTCAAACAGTGCTAATGGTTTTACTTTTTTTTTTTATTAGGTCTCAGCCAGTTCAGAGTTTCCAGTGGGGAACTGACTCTGTAATATCTGTCCGGTTTAATCCTGGAGAGCCTGATATATTGGCGACATCTGCTTAGTATATGCTTTCTACTTTATGCTTATATCTGCTATGTGATTACCTGTGCTAGACCTTCTAGAGCTTTTTCTAACACTATCAGAGGATTTCTCTTCTTCCAGCGACCGCAGCATAACTATATATGATCTCCGCATGTCTTCTGCAGCAAGGAAAATTATCATGATGGTATAGTTGGAAACTTGTTTACTCGTTCTCGTCATATGAAACCATTTTTTACTCTTCAAACTGAAAAATCACAACCATGGTCTGCAAATTGCTCATCTTTCGGCAGACAAAAACAAATTCAATTGCATGGAACCCCATGGAGCCTATGAACCTGACAGCTGTAAGTGATAATGATAAAGTGAAAAAGATTCTGATGGGTTTTGCTAAATCAGTGTTTGTCTTTTGCTTATGTGTTAATTTTATCCCATGGTGAAACTGAATAGGCTAATGAAGATGGAAATTGCTATAGCTTTGATGGTAGAAAGATGGACGAAGCCAAGTGCGTGCATAAAGATCATGTTTCTGCAGTGTAAGAATGAAAAATGATAAATTCCAAGTAATATTCAACAGAAGATTATCCTATTACATTATGATTTATCGAATTTCATCATTTTCCAGGATGGATATTGACTTTTCACCAACTGGTCGTGAATTTGTTACCGGTTCTTATGACCGATCTGTGAGAATCTTCCCATACAATGGAGGACACAGCAGGGAAATCTACCATACAAAGAGGATGCAGAGGTCCGATCTAGTGAACAACTCTATATTCTGGAGTACCACCTTGTTCATTTGATATAATCTAAGCAACCTCTATATTTTATTACTTTTTTTGTGTAGAGTATTCTGTGTCAAGTATAGCAGTGATGCTACATATGTGATATCGGGAAGCGATGACACCAATATCAGGCTATGGAAGGCCAAAGCATCAGAGCAACTGGGAGTTGTAAGAATCTGTGAATTCTCTTGTTACACTAGCATTTAATTTATATACAAATAGAAAACCGAAAAAGAGTTACCAATTCAATAGTGCATTTGATTATGAGATATTACTCAAACATGCTTTCTTGAGAAATTTCAACAACTTGGAACGGTGAATTCTCAAATTGTGATTGGTGTGTTGTGTTGTGTTGCAGATTCTTCCGAGGGAACAGAAGAAGCATGAGTACAACGAGGCTGTGAAGAATCGGTACAAGCATCTTCCTGAGGTCAAGCGCATTGTCAGGTACATGACCCAAAAAAAACTGTGGTTATATATCCTATATTTCTAACTTCGGAGATTGTCAAAAGACAACCATAGTAACATGGTAATGTTTTGGATGTTGTGAAATACAGACACACGCATTTGCCAAAATCAATATACATAACAAGGAAAAACATCCGAACCGTGAACGACTCAAAGAGAAGAAAAGAAGACCGAAGGAAAGCTCACAGTGCTCCAGGAACAATTGTCACAAAACCTCTGCGCAAAAGAAGGATCATCAAAGAAGTGGAGTGATTTTACTCTTTCTCCGTTTGTTCCTATATCCTTAGTTGACAAGTCATCAAGGATGATAGTAAGAGGCATTGTATTGGTATAGCGAAGGTAAAATTAGGGACATGAACATTTTTGCTGTGTTGTAAGCCTCTCTATGCTATAAGTTGTTACCATTTCTGGTTTTCTTGTCTTCACTAATAATCATCAGGCTTATGATATATTGACTGACTTTCAATGTGATATATTGACTTCAACGATTAGTGAGTATGAAATTTGATTTACTTAACTATACGATGGTTCAAACATGTATACACATATAGACCACGCACGCCGTGTGCTACTAGTAAATTTATGATTAGAATGACATTGCAAATTAATGATACCAAAAGAGAAGAATATAAAGCAAGTTTAAGAGAGAAAAACTTATTTTACTGTATTAGATAGTGAACAAGCTTCTCAATGGTCTCTAACTTAACATCAACACAAAATAAAAGGAACAATCGCATTACCGCGTACTAAATAGTTCACCAGAGAGATTATGACCGCATATTTTAGGGTAAAAAAAAAGAAGCATTCCTACAAGCATCTCTAGACCAGTCATACAATCTTCTTCATCATCTAAATCAAAGACCTTCACGGTAGAAAAATCAGAACCCAACACTCTCGGGGGTTAACTTCCATAAACATACTAAAAATATCACTGATCACCAACATTGATCAGTTCATACTCAACAAGAGACAGATTGTTATCCTCCTTGACTGTGAAAGACGCGGGTTCAGTGGCTTCAATGCGTCCCCATTTATCAACCCCTAGCCTCATTGTACCCTTGAACATGTCTATCCTTGAATTGCGCAGTATCACCGTTGCCCCTGGCTTCATAAGATCAACTATACAGTATACACAAAGAAAACAATCAGTACCATCATAAACCTAATCAGTAGGCCACAGTGATTGAACAACAAAAAAATCAGTTACAATACTGATACAGGAAAGGCTGTGAAAGTTTTGGAATAATTTAGAATGAAGAACATTTAAATTAACATTACTGAACATCTGACCAAGTAAGTTTAATCATTACTAATGGCAAGACGAAGTACACTATCCAACTCATTAAAATTTAAGGAATGATATACAAACATCAATGCCAAAAAGTCTTTTCATTTGCACAAAAAGACATCACTGAATGAAAGATGATGCAAAGAAACAACCACTAGGCTTTTTCACCGTAGTTCCATTTCCATTTTCAGAGACAATGATAGCATTTTGTAATCATTTCCAGAACTAACCTAAACAGATTCCCATTTTTGGACACAATAATAGCCAACACATGATTCACCAAATAGGACTAGCAGAGAAACACATTAACCATTTGCTCAAAAAGAAAGAAAATTGTCAACAGACATTAACGGAGATAAAAGAGAGAAGAACAAAGGATAAGACTTTCTCACTCCAATAAACTAAAAACGATACCGTTTATAAATCCTGAAATCGAAAGAGGGAAAAAGAGTGAGTAACCTTGATCGTTACGAGCAGTGAAGAGAATACATCCGGTTTCGTCTCCGATGAGACACTCAACGATTCGACTAGGCTGAGACGGCCTACTCAGAGAACTCGCCGGACGAGCCTTACGGGTAACAGGAACCACGGGATTAGCATCAATGACCTTAACAGTCAAAGTGTGACCAGTCGTTCCAGGCTTTAGCTGTTCCACCTTCACAAACACCGGTTTTGTCTTCACCGTCGACGTTCCCGTCGCAACCGCTGCACTTCCTGTCGACGCCATCGCTCAAATTACAAAACCCAGATTTCGCGTTCGCCCTAATTGGTTAAGAACTCGATAAAACTTTTGGGAAATGAAATGGGAATTTAGGGTTTATAAAGAAAAACGATGATGTGCTCTCTCCCAAGACGGGACTAGAGGAGTTTTTATCATCTGCTTCTCATTGTCATGATCTTGCCACGTGTCAATTTTTCATCTTAATATTTGATCATATTTCATTACATATCATAACACATTCATCATGAATCAATGCTATTTATTATACTAGTATTACATTAATGTAAAAAAAAAAGTCATACTCCACTAGTGAAAAAGGAAACTGAAAAGACAGTACTAATCTAAAGCTTTCTTTGGTGCTTTGTTTTCAACAACCACCACCAACGCTTGCTCTTCTTCTGTTGGACCTGATGGTGACGGCGACGGTGACTTTTCCTCTGGAGTTTCTTGTGGTTCCGGGTGAGTTTGTTCTTGATGCAGCTCCTCCTCTTCATCGGAATCTAACTGTAGATTCTGCCGTCTGTATCTGATTACTACCACTATGATAAACACTGCGATAAAACGGGTTTTGAGAGTAGTGAGGTTCCAGAATGCAGTAACCGCAGAGCCTGCCACGAACTTCTTGTGTGTGCAAACTCCCCAAGCCTCAACTATTCTCTTTTGTGCACTTTCAACTACACAAAAGCAAAGATCCTTTCTTTAATGTCATTGGACTCATCAAAGAGAAACTCAAATTTGTTAGTAGAGTTTACCTATTTGGTTAATCTGACTCGCATAACATGAATATAGTTTTGGAATGGTGAAGCTGACGAAGAAACCTGTTTCAGCAACAATGCATACTTTGTGTTAAATTTACAACTACAGTTAGATTTCTTTAGAGTATTGTTGACATTTTTAGTATTTAAAATCAACATACCAAAAGCACATAACCTCCACAATGTTATGAGGTAACCATACTCAGCTCCCATTAGAACAAAGGGTGCCACCTGAAATCAAAGTAAAAAACCAGCATAAGAAGGTCAAATTCATTGGTGAATCACATTCATAGGGAAAAGTTTTATGAGAATGGCGAAAGTCTTATGAATTCTACTTTGAGTGTCATTGCTGGTTCGCCAGAGAAAAGCTCGCTCGTCTTTGAAATCGCTAAATTGGTGATGGGAAGCATTCGTCTAGCTACTCGTAATACATCCTCTTCACTCAATTTAAGCTCTCTCCGCGCTTCTTCGGTTGCCCTTGATAACAAATGGATCAAAACTTCAGATAAACTTCAGTACAAGCTGATTTTTATATGTGATGAGACCTTAAAAGTTTGTACCTTTGGCGAAGAGTGTTAGACAAGAACGATACCCCAAGAAACAAGAGTCCAAAATACGACATCGCTGAGAAAACACTTCAAACCACAAAGTTGTATGATGAACTCATGAATGTGATAAATTGATTGAAGCTAGAAAGATAAAATCTTGACAGTGATTTCAATGTTACCTAAAGTTAAATCCTTTAGCTGCAAAGCTAGAAGATAGGAAACATATACATCCGAAACCGAACCAGAGTGTTGATTTCGCAACATCTCTCCACATAATCAAATCATTAATATTCTCTTTAATCTTCTCCAAATCACCTTGACAAACATCTTCATCTGAAACTACACAATTATTGAGCAATTATCATCATACAAGAATAAGAAAGTGAAAATCAGATAGAAGAAGGACCTACTTAGATCTGAAGATGGACAAGGAGAAGGTAACAGAGAAACCGAATTTTGCTTCTCCTTCTTAGATCGACCCGTCTTCTTCTGTTTTCTCGGTTTATGGCTTTTGTCATCGGTCAAAACAACAATAGGCTCCTTATCTTCCTTCTTTTCTACCATCACCTCCGACCTTCGTCTCGATCTCCGGCAATTCCTCGGCGAGGCACAAGCCAAAAGACTATTTTGCCCTCCCTTAGTCTTACACCGTCGTGCCGCCACAGCAGCCTCCGCAGCTTCCATATCGAAGCGATTGCTCAAACGGGTTCTCGATTTACGGAGAGGAGAAGGAGATAAGAGGAGGATTTCGCGGAGAGTAACAGGAGAAGATGGTGAATTGAGAGAAACAGGTGATGGGTAAGGAGTACCGTTGTTCTTCGGAGACGATAGAACCAAATCGAGAGATGGAATTGGCGATTTGACGAGAGTGTTGTTGTTTCGAGAGAGACGTAACGTGGATTTAGGGTTCGAACGGAGGGAAGGAGGCGTAGTAGTAGAGTCCATTGTATGTATGAAGGTTTTTGGGAAAAAGGGATAAATTTTCGAATCTGAGGTGATTAAATGAGAAGAATCTCTGGGAATTTATTAGGGTTCTTCAATATGAGATTTGGGGATTCTTAATCTCCGACAAGCTGAGCTTTTTTTTGTCTGTTTGAAATGTCTCTGCTTTTGTTCCGGCTACTGTGGATCAGAGAGCCGTTGATGAAGAAAAGAAAAAGAAAAAGACAAAATCTTTTGCTTATTTTCGAATATTGACGGCGGCAAGTGTAGGTCCGTCTCTTTTAACGGTAAAAATGAAACCTTTCGTCGGCATTAATCATTGGGTCTTTCCTTTTCTACTTAAATCAGATTTTTAATTAATTGAAATGCAATGCTTATTGATTACGAGTATTTATTATTCCACCACAAAACTACAGCTTTATTGGTGAAAAAACAAAAAAAAAAACAGCTTTATTTGGTTGTGTATAATAATATAGTCTCTATAGATGAGTGGTTTAGATTTGGCCATTGTCACTTAGTTTCATAGCTTCAAAAGAAGACTCTGTTTTCTTGAGGTGGCGTTTGCAAAAGCCGTTGAGCCTCTCAAGTGCATCCTCCAGCATCTGAGCTTCCACTCCGATTGTTATCCTTAGCCAGTTCTTCAATCCCAAAGCCACTCCTACAAAACCAAGAAAAAGTTTCAATCTTCAAACTTCAAAATAATCCATGTTCAAGATTATTTTGATCTACTCATTTGATTGTATTTTACCTGGTAGTAAGACGAGGTTTTCTTCTTTGGCTAGCTTCATACAGAAATCCATGTCATCTTCTATGTCCTCCAACAATGGAAGCTCCAGCTTCGTCTGCAGTTTATTTGTTGTTTGTTAAGAATCATACAAAATGATCAAGAATCATGAAAGAGTGAGTATAAGAGACGTTGGTGGTGGTGGTACCAATAAGTAAGTGCATGACTCAGGTTTCTTGTTGCAGACAAGGCAAGGGATGTCCTTGAGTCTATCGCAGACCAACTCCACGTTCTGTTTCAGTATCGAGTTCTTCTTCGCAAACATCTCTTTATTCGCTTTCCCCAGAATCTCGGGAAGCGCGGCCTGAACAATAGTTGTGGCATCTGGAGTAATGTCAAGATTCTGTTGGATGGAATGTACCATCTGTTACAAGAAAAAAAAAAACAGAGTGATTACTTGTCAGAGAAGCTACAAAAACACTCGTTAGAATGATGAATCGGTAGATAAACATACCCCTGTGGACTTAAAAATGCCTTTAGGATCATTCAAAGCGATCCAGCCAACTCTCCAACCAGGAACAATCCATCCTTTCGATATACCGCCCAAGGTGATAATCGGAGCTATCGAGGAGAACATCCCCATTGGAACAAAAGAATTGTCTCCGAAGATTGTCTGGCAATAAACTTCGTCGGTGATCACCATTATTCCCAGTTTCCGAGCTGTCTCTGCCACCTATAAAGGTTTCATTCATTAGCACCAATTTTTTTGAGTCTCTTGCAAGTCAAACCTAATTATATTTATGAATTAAGACCTTCTTAAGATGATCGTAAGTGTAAACATTTCCACACGGGTTGTTAGGGTTTATGATAACCATTGCGACAGTGTTCTCGTCTGCCATGGCTTCGATGCCTTGGAGATCAATCTCCCATTCTTTCTCGGGAAGGAGATCAAACTTGCGGACCTCGAGTCCACTGTGGATGGCACGAGCCTCGTAGTGAGGGTAACTAGGCCGTGGGATAAGGATGTTAGCGTGAAGGATACCCCTGCCAGTTTTTGGTCGAGCCAGCGATTGAAGCACTACTTCTATTCCTTGGTTGCATCCGACAGTCATGAATACATCGTTAGGGGTTACCTTGTTCGTCAAGTCTCGGTTCACGTAATCGGCGACTGCCCTGAATAACAAAACATTCGATGAAAATCAACTAACTGTGCATCAAATTTTAACAAATACTCAGAAATATGGATTTTTTTATTGAGCAAATACTAAAGTTTCGAACAGTTGCAGCGGACGTTAATCCGTTTACAAACTTGGACCGTTTTATTTTTGAAATGGACAACAATAAGCTTTGGACTAAAAAAAAATTCGTCGTACAAAAGGTTCGTAGCGGACAAATCCGTTTTTTCTGCCACAATATATTCTTCGTACATAGTTAAATCTAAAATTGTCTGAAAAGGATTTAACTATGGATCTTAATTAAAAGACAAGAGTAAAGTACGAGGGAATCTTACTGTCTGGCAGGGAGAATCCCGGCGGCAGGGCCGTAAGAGTTACCCTTGCCGGAGCGGATGACGTCGACCACAGCGTTCTCGACGTGGATGGAGGTGCGGTAGCAAGGGTACACGGAAGGGTCACCGTGTGCAAGGGGTAAAAGAGTCTTTTTCACATCCGGGCTGCATTCATCGAAGAGCTTGTAGACGATGACTCTCATCGTGACGCTGGAGGCTTTGGCTGCCGTGTCGCTTCCCCTGAAACGCCAAACGCTGATATCGGTTTCATCTTGCGTTTGCGTCTCGGTTTGATGGGTAGGAAGCACGAGGTTGCTGTGGTGGCTCATTGTTAATAAATTTACAGCTGGGAGTCTGAAGATTTTGAAATCTGAATGTTTATATGAAGATGCCAAGAAAAATATATATAGAGGAAGAAGATAAACAATCGGAACTCTTTTGGTTCAAATTCTTATTGTCAAGCGTAGACTTTGTCTAACTCCAGTCAGATTTTCAATAGTATACTGCAGTAGCAGACATTATCTACCATTGAATGATAAGACTTTGACTGAAGGTTAATAATAATAAAGTATGGTAGATGACGTGCGTGACCAAAACGAAACAAAAAAACAAAAAAATGTTAACGTGACATTTCCGTCGTTCGAATTAGCATGAAACAGAATATTAGAAGAAGATGAATCATGAAACGTGAGAATATTGGTGCTACCTAATAAAAATGACGATTTTTCACATTACACTAAAGAGGATCGGACTAGTCTTCTCCATCCCTATATATATTATATATAATAATTATAAAATCCTTTTATAAGAAATTAACCAATCAAAGCTGCCACATCATAACAATTCAGCAAGAAGCTTTCTAAAGTAGATGAATAATTTGATATTTGAAATGTTTAGGATAAAAAAGTGAATTTGAAAAATATATATTATTGTTTTAACACTAACTATATATAAATGGTAATTAAATCGTTTCATCATCATATATTCTTTATTCTCAACTCCGTCTCCAACATTTTTAAAGATATAAAACTTGCGCCATCATGTATAGCCCGACTAAAACGACGTTTCAACGGGAAAGCATACGCACGCAGACAACAAATCAAAGTTTCAAACACAACCGAAAATAAAATAAACAGAGAAATACATAAATATAGGGTCTCAAGTTCCGTCATTCCGAGAATATAGCTGAGTTTTTAAGTGAGTTGTGTTTTAGTATGGCGAGCGTAGAAGCCTTTGAGCCTCACGAAAGCGTCTTCTAGCATCGACCTCTCCACTTCGACCGAGAATCTCACCCAATTCTTGAGTCCTAGTACCTCTCCTGCATTATATTCCAAACCAACCCATATCCCTTAAATTTTATATCTATAAATATTAATTATAATTACCTGGAAAGATTGTACGATGTAAATAACGTTGATTACCAGGGAGAAGGACGAGATTCTCCTCTCCGGCCAGCTTCATGCAGAAATCAACATCATTCGTGATGTCCTCCAAGAGAGATAGATCCAGTTTCGACTGCAATAATATTATATAGTTTACGTTAGGATTAATGAAATTTCTCTTATATACGATTATAATTTGTTGTTGTAGAGAGAAATTGGTACCACTAAGTAAGTACACGACTCGGGTTTCTTGGGGCAGATGAGGCAAGGAATGTCCTTGAGGGCATCGAACGCCAAATCTACGTTTTGACTCAGGATCGCGTTATTCTTCTCGAAGAAATCTTTCTTTGTCTTCTCCAAGATGTTTGGAAGTGCAAACTTCCAATTAAACAAGGCAACACATTAGCTATTGTATAAGGGATTGTTTGCAGTTGTATAATACATTATCTCAGGAAAAAAAAAAAAAAAAAAAAGCTATTGTATAATACAGGTAAGTAAGGTAACTCATTGCAGTTGTGTGATATATGTGTCATCGAACATAAAGTATCATAAGACAATTTTACCAAAAAAAAGTATCATAAGACAAACCTGTAGAATTGTTGATGGATCTGGACTTATGTCGAGATGTTCCTTGATGAATTCATGACCTATTGACAACAAAGTATTGTTTTATGTTCAAACAGACTCACATCTCAAAAGTTTACTATGTTACTTCTAATAACTTGTGATGATTTAGAGATTGAAAAACTGACCCCAGTTGATTTGAAAACGTTATCGGGATCATTCATTGCGATCCAACCTATTCGCCAGCCAGGAACGAGCCATCCCTTGGATATGGACCCGAGTGTAACCACAGGAGCAATAGACGAAAATATCCCCATGGGAACAAATTGATTCTCTCCAAAAATAGTTTGGTTATAAACTTCATCAGAAATCACCATTATTCCTAGCTTTCTCGCCGTCTCGGCCACCTATATGGTCATAACTAAATGTTAGATACCAAAAGTTAAGTTCAAATAAAGTTAGATAGTTTCACCTTTCACGTACGTACCTTCTTTAGATGTTCATATGTATAGACATTCCCACTTGGGTTGTGAGGATTAATTATCACCATAGCAATGGTGTTGTCATCTGCGATGGCCTCGACACTTTGAAGATCGATCTCCCAGTCTAGATCGGGAAGGAGATCGTACTTGCGAATCTCGACTAGGCTCTGGATTGCGTGACTGTTGTAGAGGGGATATACTAGAGTCGGGAGCAAGATATTGGCCTTTGGTCCGGCGAGAGCATGAATCATTGTCTCTATCCCTTGGCAACACCCCACAGTTATAAATATATCATCTGATTTAATCTTTTGTAGAAGGTCTCGGTTCAGACAATTTGCAACCGCCCTAAATTAATATGAGCATAGTTTGCGCATGTTACAGTAAACATCAGTAAACTAAAATTCTTTCAACTTTAATATCTCAGAAAGCATTCTCTAAATTTAATATCTCAAAAGTTTAGGCGCTACATGAGTCATGAGCGATGATTTTCAAACGCCTAACCTCTGTAAAGTCTAATCAAAGCTTATACGATGACATTAATACAATAAATGCTATTGTTTATAACCAGTAGAATGAATGAATATAATTCAATATATTATGTAAGTAGTAACTAGTACCCCGAAAATGTAATCGATATGCCGCCTAACCCCTTTTCTAAAAACTGGTATAACAAATAACATCTTTAACTTGTACTATTACGTTTTTTAATATATCTCTTTCCAATCCAATTAGTCTTAAATTTTAATTAATATGTTTGGTTCACTGTAACATCCAACTACAACTATAAAATTAAGGATAATTTTCTAAAATATCATGAATTTGTTTTTAAACCAAAAACACCATAAAACTAAAAATTTAATATTAACAAATCAATTAAAAAGTAATTATATAATTACCTACTGGCTGGTAAAATACCGACCCCCGGGGCGTAAGAGTTGGCGGCGCCAGACCGTAAGGATTCAACCACCGCGTTCTCAGCGTCAACTGAAGTGCGGAAGCAAGAGTAGACGGAAGGGTCGCCGTGTCCGAGCGGCAAAATGGTCTTTTTAACGTCTTTGCTGCAACTGTCGAATAACCTAGCAAGGGTACCTTTCAGTGAGACACTAGCCGCTTCCTTGGCTGCTTTGTTGCCTTTGAACCTCCAGACGTCGCCAACGTTGTCTCCGTTTTCCGTCGTCTTGCGTTCAACGTCCTCCTCTTGGTCCGTTTCAAATGAAGGAAGGAGCAGGTTCATGTGTTGACTCATCGCTCCGAGTGAACTTCTTCCTCTTTTACAATTTGGTCCCAATAATAAAATATTAATATATTTAGAGTTAGACATGGTTATTAGAAACTTTGACATGGGATGCTTTATTGGTAGATACTTTTAGTATTTCTTAAGAAAATAAATTAAATAAATGATTTAATTTAAAAACATAAAAAATTATATTTAAAATAAAACAGATAACATTAATATTGAAACATAAGAAAATGTCTTAGATCTTACATATATATAGGTGCAGAAGTTTTCATTGTGAGTTTGGTTTTAGTTTAACCCGTGAAGTTTCCCATTTGTTGAACCCGTGAACTTTGATTCTGATTTTAGTGTATTATTTGAGTTAAAGCAACACGTGAACTTTGCTTCTTTGAGAATTGTTACCCGTGACTTTGCTTGTGCAAGGCATCACGTGAACTTTGCTTCTTTGGTTTTATGTTACCTGTGACATAGCTTGTGTAAGCCAAAGTGACCTGATGTTCAATCCAATACATATAGATCCAAGACATTCATAGAAAGTACAAATGTAATTGCAAAAGCCGATTACAATCCAATACATATAGATCCAAGACATTCATAGACATTCATAGAAAGTACAATCCAATACATATAGATCCAATAGCCGATTACAATAGCCGATTACAATAGATCCAATAGTTGTGAATATGCATCTCTCCATCATCAACATTTGGATATGGTAACATATATAGTAAAACAACAAACTTCAATGACATTAAAAACAAAACAGCTAAATCACATACCTTCTGTTGTAGCAGTTGGATAGAATAGGCAGAGCACCACAGTAGCATACCTTCGGGAACCCATGCTAGAACTTGGACACAAACCCAAATCTTAAATTCGAGAACTAAACCCTAATCGAGTTCATTTCGGGTCGCAAACAATCACAAAGCCTAATCGATTTCATTCGAGAACTAAACCCTAATCGAATCCGGCCCTAATTGAACCCTAATCGAATCCGGCGATTTCATTCGCAAAAGGTCTGACGAAAACAAACCTGCTTTCGATTGGAACTGGCGGATTAGGTATTGAAGAGCCAAGAGATCGGTTGGAATTGACGGAACGAGACGAGTTACCGTCGATTTGAAGAGAGGAAATATCGCCTTTTGAATCGCCAAACCTTTGGCCGCCAAGGAGAAAGTGAGACAAAACACGAGAAGAAGTCGAGAACCCCTCAAACTTGGAAGCCCTAGCCAAACGCATGGCCTCCACGTGGCCTGCGGGACGAGCCCAAGATCGTCCCGTTTAAAGGAACGGACCTAAACAAATTGACCCTTTTTGATTTTCTTTTCGAAATTAAATTAGGTGGTACGGGCCGAAAACCCGCTATTGTATATGCTCTAACGTATTCTCATATTTTTCTGTATAATTGATTTATGCTGAATACTGTAATTGTAGTTTAAGACTCTTTTTTTTATTTTTACATACTAATTTTATTAAAATATATACTAGAATAATCTAAAAATTTAGTTGAATAATTTGGCACAAACTTCGGTATACAATTTTAGAAAACCATATTTCTTTTCTCTTGGAAACGGAAGTTTAGAACAACAAATTATTTCAAGTTTTTTTTTCCTCATAAAAAACAATTACTCAAGTTTGTGATATGTTCTTATGCATTTCAAAAACTAACAAATATGTAGGAAATAACAATTTATAGGCTATTTCAAGTTTTTTTTTCCTGATAAAAAACAATTACTCAAGTTTGTGATATGTTCTTATGCATTTCAAAAACTAACAAATATGAAGGAAATAACATTTTAAAACCAAAGTCTGGATACAAGGGCTGCTTGGATACTAAGGAATCATGATGGAGTTTTTTTTGGAAGGTGCAAAAAGTATAGGCTCAGAGTGTTCTTCTGTACTTGAAGCAGAACTTCAAGTTTTGTTGATGGCTATGCAATATATGTGGTCAAGAGGTTATAAGCATGCAATTTTTGAAGGTGATAATAAATATATTCTGAATCTTCTTGAAGGCAAGAGTAAGCATTTTGGTTTGCAAAATTTGATTCGTGAAATCAATTTTTGGAAGACTAAGTTTGAAGCTGTGGGTTTCAATTGGGTTCCTCGTCTATGCAATCAAGTATCGCATACTTTAGCTAGGGACTCTTTTCCTCCTAATTGCTTATTTGTTTCTCATCGTTTTGTTTCTCCATGTATAATTCGATTTCTCCATGAAGATTTTTGTAATAGCTCTTAATCAATAAAGCAGATGTTATAAAAAAAAAAAAAACAATTTATTTTTGTTTTGTGTTCTGTCATCTATAGTTAACAATTTCACATACATACACAAGCATGCATGTTAAACTTGGATTTATAACACATTGCCAACATTGGTACATATAAATGAAATAGTTATGAATCTAATTTCAGCTATAAAAAAAAGCATGCATTACTTGGTCATCTCATCCACACAACTTGACCAACTCCCAAATTTTTTATTTATGTTGTTGTCTCTACCAAATTTCTTTATTCATCAAATTGCTATGGAAAATTAGTTGGTCCAAAACAAAAGCTTTTAAAATCGGCCCAATGGTCCATTTAAAATTTAAATACGAGAAACGCATTAACTACACCGTTTTGTTTTGATCAGTTGTCACGCGGCCGAAAAGCATTAATTCTCGCATGCGTTACTAAGTTGAATTTTCTGTTAAAGAATTTAAGATAGCGTCACGATTACGTTTATAAGGTAGATATATATACAAGCAAGACACAAAAATAGGGTAAAACAAAAATTGGTACATGCTAAGGATGATGATGAAAATAGCTTTTGCGATGACGTGCGTTCTGGTTGCAGTTACAACTGCCGACGCATTGTACCGTCCTTGGCCTCCGGAGTGCGTAGACGTGGCGAACGTGATGGTGGAGGAGTGCAAGATGTTCTTCGTTCATCAGGAGTCTCCGCCCACCACCGAGTGCTGCCGCTGGTTCAGTAGTCGCCGTAAGGAGGCAGAGGAGAGGCGAAGGCTTTGCCGGTGTATGGAGTTCCTAACCACAACCATTAAACCACTAAGGTCAGACGTTTTGGCTCTCTCCGACCAGTGCCATTTCAGCTCTGGCTTCCCCATGTCTAGAGACCACACATGCGCTTGTAAGTTACTACTAAGAATTTCTTGTTTTTGTTTTTGAAATGGATCTTTCGGTATGGTTTGGGCGAGCCAAACCAGATCATGTTGGTGTGATTTTGATCCGGTTAAACCGGATTGGATATCTCTATGGCTGACAATATAATCTGTTTCTCTGTTTCTGCAGAGTATGGGAGACTCAAAGTCGAAGATGACATGAACTAGACGAAGAACATCTTGCTTTTGTATTTTAAGGCCGTGGCGCTTTCTTATTTTCATTGATTTGTGAAGAAAACAATAAGCTAACGTAATATATTACATCTTCTGGGAAACCTCATTACTAGTTTTATAGACAGGTAGAGCATATATTTCTCTATCTTGCAAACTTGATGGTAATTTTATAGACAACGAAATAAGAAGAAGAGATTAGTGGAACTTTACAACGATACAGGAGATGTCATCTTTGCTCTTCCTAGATATAGCTTCCTCTATCAAGTGCTTTGCGGCTGCATGTGGATCTTTGATGCTCTTGATCGCATCAACCGCTTCTTGGTTTGACATTACCTGCAGATAAACATCGACCTTCATGTTAGAAGAAGTCCAGAAACTGGCTAACCCACATAAGACCAGAGCAACATATTGAGTCACTAGACTTACCTTCCAAATACCATCACTAGCGAAAAGGATGAATTCAGTGTGATCATCAATTGCCTGGTGTGTTATGTCCGGTTCTGAGCTCAGATGTATCTTTAAGCTCTTATCTCCAAACGCTCTCGCAACTGCTAACTGTCCATCCACTCGTGGAACATCCCCTGCAACATTTTCCGAAAGTTAATATATATTTACATCTACTAATCCAAGGAGACTGAGAGCGTAACTAGTCAAAACGAATTAGGTCGCTTTACCTGGAATATTTGATACAAAGCCGCCTCGGCTCTCTATCTCTTTCTTCTCCTTGCTTGGTTCATGATCGACTGAGAGCTGATGCGCAACACCATTCTTAGACATCACTGCCCTTGAGTCTCCAACATTAGCAACAACTAGCTTTTGACCATCGATAAGGATTCCGGTTACAGCTGTTGATCCGCCTTTACCAAGCTTAAGGGACTGCTGCAATATCACGGCATCTGTTGATCTGTATGCATTCCTTATAGCATTCTCCGTGTCAGCCCAAAAATCCTTCTGAGAAAACAAAAAATACAAAGTAGAATTCACAAAGGATTCTCCTTTAAGCCCCTAAAGAGACCTCTTGACCAGATAAAGATTTACCTGTTTAAGAATGTTGTCAAAGAGATTAGTCTGCAAGTATTTGGCGACATCATGCCCCAAGTGACCATCAAAGATGGCAAACAAACCCAATTCATGCCCTTCAAGTTTCTTGAATTCGGACACAACATAATCCTCCATCGGATGACTAGACTTGCCCTTCACACAGTGAAAACCGTGCGTGATGTTCTTCCACATCTTGCTTTTGCCTCTTCCCATGTCAGGAGCGGATCCGCAAAACCCAGCCTTTAACTAATAATTCACAGCAGAACATTAGAGTTAACACTGCAATCACACAAGTTCAAAGATCCAGAAACACAACAGTCTATTCACAGATTCTTCAAACCAAATCAGTGATAAAAAGTAAAAGTTTTTCTCGAGTCATCTAATCTAAGTTCTTAATCACACCCACAATCATAAGCATAACAGAGATCTATGCACAGATTCTTCAGACAGACCCACCCACCTCTCAAGTTTGAGTTTTTATCAGTAAAAGCTAACAGGTATGTCGAATTTCGTCAAAGCAAAGACCTTGTGAAAATTTCCATGGATAAGCCATTACCAGAATCAAGCTCGAAACTGCATTCGTTTATTCCTTACTAGTCATCAGATGAAGGAGATCTCACAGTAATAGCATCAAAGAAGATTGAACCTAATAATAATAGCGTACCTTCATCTTATGGAGAATATTACTGCCTGCCATTTCTGAGAAAGCCTGCCTTAAGACGATTCCTCTGTGATGAATGAATGGAGAGAGAGAGAGAGGAATGAGATGGTTTTATAAATGGTTTTGACTTTGATGTGAGTAAATGTGAACTGCTCGGTGACTGTAACATTTTATCGCCTGCGTCCTCCAATGCCAACGCGTTCTCTCTCACGACTTTTCTTCTTCCCCTCATTCTTAATTTCTTATGATAAATCAATTAATTAAGTACACCGAGTTGGAGAATATATATATATTATTATTATTATTTTAAAAATATATAGCTATAATAAAGTTTTCTTTGTTACTATTTTCCTAGTGACGTCTATTTTACCAAAGGAAATTTAAGATTTAAGATTTTTTTAAACTTTTTTTTTTTTTTTTTGTCAATATTTAGGTCACAACTGACCGGTCTATTAGCCTAATTCGTACAAATTATAGGGTCGGAGACTCGATCTCTGGTGTGATGGTGTCTATCTTCCGTAGATTTGCCACTAGATCAAAATCACTTCACATTTAAGATTTTGTTAAATGTTTATTTTAGATGTCTACATAACAAAATAGGCATCCATTTTATGTTACGGAAAAACACACTTTTTGGCAATACATTACCTTATTACTATTTTCTTAATTTTTTTCTAAAATATATCTACGTAAATCATGTACAACAATATTCCCAACTGTCCTTAACTTTATCTTTTTTTTTTGGTAAAAACCTTAACTTTATCTTTGTTTAATGAAGATGTCCTTTTCGGCTTTTCCTTTTATTTTTGTTGCGATTATGCGTACATTTTGGTTCCTATTAATTAATAGTGTAGCAAGTACTACTACGATACTTTTGTTTTCATTTTCTTTTTCCCCACAAATTCTTGTCGGCTCGATTCTCTTTTCAGATTTAGCGAGTCCTCTTTTTAAAAAAAGAATTGGTTAAAACTTTGTGAGAGTCTTCTTGGCTCCTTCCAGGTCGTCCCTTCGGAGAAAGCCCTCCAGTTTTTCCAAAAATCAGACTGATTCTTTACGTCAAGCACATAATAATAGAATCATCTGTTTTTTAAAAATATTGTATATTATATAGATTATCACATAAGTTCAATGTGATGGAAACTCGATCAGATGGGACAATATTTCAAAACACCAATTATCACCAAGATTTTATTCAATTTGATCATCATCAAGAGGATAAAGATCTTACTAACAATCACACACATAAACGAGGGGTCAAAGAGTTGGTGATTAATTTGTCTCATCAAGGTTTCGTGATTGACATGATCACACGCATGAAAATAGGAATCAAAGAGTTAGTGGTTAGTTTAATCACCTTCTATTGATTTTTAATATTTTGCGATTAAAAATTATATAAATTAAGTGATAGTGGTAATTTAGTGGTTATCAATATATTACTGGAAATTATAAATTAATATTAGTTTTTATTATGTAATAACTTTTTTTGTTGTAGATCTTAACCCAAAATTCCACAATCTTTATAACTTACAAAAACCCGAAATTTCTTGCTAATGACGTATTACACAGCCCGATCCGATTGGAAATAAAAAAAAGTGGTAAAAGACCAAAGATGGAATTGGTGTTATTACACTAATCTTTTACCATTATTATCTTTTTCTACATCTAAATATTTTGACATCTTTTATCTCTATTTCTTATCTCTGAAAATCTTGGAACCTAATTTTTGAAGATGTCAAAAGAAAAAAGGAAAATCTTTTACTGTCTTATGTGGCTGGGCACATTCTTATCTTCGAGTCAAGCCTTGTCAATTTGGACGACTAAAAGGACCAACTTGGTTCATATATTAGAAGTAATAAATGTAATGAAATTGGATAGTGTGATGGAAACGTTCGAGAGTGGTGACTGGTGGTGGTAGGTATAAGTCGTCACTGATTAAAAAAATTAAGGAAATGAAGGACAAAAATTACTTTATCATTAATTATGGAAAGCAGAACAGCATTGTTTGCCCGTTAAGTGGACACTTATTTAGTTTTAATACTGAATAAATTATCTTTAAAAACCATGGATATATAACCAGAACTACTATTAGTAGAAAATTGTAATAGTAATATCCACTAAGTTCAATTCACGGCGACGACATTTTCTAGAAATTTATCTCTTTTGTTATTAGATTTGTCTTAACAATATCATCTATACAACTTTGAAAACTAAGGCAAAACGAATGTAAGAAACTAAGATTAAAGAAACCATAGTCTTTTATAAAATGCATCCCAATAGAGATCTATAGAACATTCACATCAACACATGTGATTCATAATTCGGTTATATTTGAGTCTGGGTTTTGTGCGCAAGGTACACATCTTATTTTCCAAATTACCTCTAACTCCGGGCAATCACACCGTCCCCCTATCTCTTCCTTCCCCTTTCCCATCTTCAGTCCCTGCAACTACATATGGTAACTTCGGTTATCACACCGGTTAATCACGGTTAAAGAACCGAGAAACTAGACAATATAATAAAGAAAGAAAGAAAGAAAGAAAGAAAGAAGAATCAATTACAGTAATTGGAGACGTGAGCTTGAGGACGTTGTTCAAGCGGATCACTCCTCTGCAATACTGTGGAGAGGGTTGCAGGGGTATTCCCTCGATGAAGTTCTCGAACATGTCCCTACACTGCTCTTCTTCACTCATAGAAACCGCGGACGTGATCAGTGTCATAATTAGCAATAGACGATGCATCATAAATATGTTTGTAACTAACTGATTATTAGGATGATTTACGAGTACTAACGAAGGTAATTAGATGATCCGTGTTTCATCATAAATCTATAAATGTATAGAGTAATTAATTAGTTTATAAGGGGATTATACGATAGCTAGCTTAAAGAAACATGTAACCCTCGTGCTTCCTTCCTTAAGTAAACATGCAATTTGTATATGTTAATTTGTTAGACCTAACCGGTCTTTATTTTCTTCTCCACAAGTCCACATTATATTTTTCAAGTAGTGGGACATAATGCTTAAAAGGTCTCCAAACTGCGTTATGATTGAGATATTTATGTTACGAGGAAAATGATTTTCTAAAATTATTATCAGAATTGTACTCGTTTTTAAAAAATGGATAATTTGGAAACTTATTTGTATTCACAGTAAGAGCCAGATACGGATAAATTAATTGCGAATTATTTTAAACAATTCAAATAATTTTAAGAATAATTTGTTTTATAAATTTTTAATTATCTAAACGGATAATGCGGGCATCTCGTATAATTATTGGATTTTTACCCCTTAATTTCCCTTGAAATAAATAATCATGACGCAAAAACATTTTCATTTACTTTTACGTCAAATGCATAGTTCTGATAATTTGGGTCAGGTAGGGGTGGGTCGGATGACATGACCCAAAATGCAGATAATTTGGTAAGCTCTTATGGATTCCCTCTCGACTCACTGTCTCCACATATTCTAGGCTCGTCAATATATAGCTGCTTCTCGACTGGATTGGTGGCTTTAAAAGTGTTGGATCTACGGTGTTGAAGTGAATGGATGTATTTTAGGTTGATGTCATTACTCTACCAAAAAACAAACTTTTTGTAAAAGCCTCGTTATGTTGTAAAATATTTAAGTGCTGATGATGACTTTTCTATTCTTATCCATATTTAATTAGTTATGATCGTCCTTCTGGCTATATAAAAGAAAAGGTCGCCAGAACAAGAAATTTGGTCGTCAAAGCTTCAGTATTTATGGTTTTGTTCCTTGATGGACAATACTCACTTTTTCCCATAATAATGGTTATGGTAAAAACCAAGAAATAGAAGCCATATGATAAATAACATACAAATAAGAGATGGTTTAAATTTTAAAAGAAAACTCTATTTTACTTTTGTAACAGTAGACACTATTACAGTAAACTCGATTATATATCCTTATTAATAGCTGTTACAAGGCTTTCCTTCCCAATATTCATACATATATATATAGATCCTGGTAGTTAATTTAATTTTTTAGCGTCCAGATTCTTGGTGTTTCTGAACCTGCAGTAATGAAGAAAATATACCAGTTAATTATAGCCCCTTTATGCACAGAGAAAAGTGTAATAATAAATAAATAATAGATGACATTTTCTCGGAAAAGATCTAAAAAAATATAAGTGAAAAAAAACTATGGAGAGCTAGGAGAATGAAAATAACTGAGAACAGTCCATAGCAACGGAGATGGGAAAGCTGAGAGGCAGAGAACAAAGGAGAGGAAGGTTGTTAATGGCGGTGGGGAGAAAAGGAAGATGATTTGCATTTGCCATTATCTCTATGCATTCACAGACTCTCTCTGTCTCTCCATAATTCTGATTGTTCCTCCTCGATCCCTACGTAATTAGGCGTAATTGTTAATAATTAATGGCTAAAGAAGAAACACCGAAAACGAAGTCTAGAAAGAGTACTGAACAAAAAAAGAAGAATCTAGAAAGAGTAATTATAACTGGAGACGTGAACTTGACGACGTAGTTCAAGTGGCTCACGCCTCTGCAGCAGTCTGGAGAAGGTTGCCGGAACATTCCCTCGACGAAGGCCATGCACGGCATGAAACTCACGAACACGTCCCTGCACCGCTCCAGAGGATCACGGTCGTCCAGCTGGGAAATGGCGGTCTTCATCAGGACCAAGAACGTCACGACCAATATGGCACGATGTATCTTCATCGATCTGTTTAACTGAGTACACTAGCTAGCAAAGGTGAGATGATTCGTGTGCGATCACAAATTTCTATATATTTATAGTAATCAGTTTGCTTCTACGGTGGAGTTTATTATGCATGGTTACTAGTTTAATGAACACATGTAATTCCCATGCTTCCTTCTTACTCGGATTAATTTCAGTTGAGTTCTCTTTCTGTTTTCTTGAACTTTTTTTTTTTTTTATAAATAACGAGTTTTTCTTATATATGTTTAACATTGTATCTTTAGGTTATTGCATGTAATTCGGGTTTAATTATATCGCATGCCATGTGTGATGTGTCTTGTTATCTAATACATGAGCCTATATCATTGCCTCTAATCTGGTCTCATCAAAACGGAGGGTAGAACATTTTCCAACTAGTTTTGGATCACAAATTCGAACCACATTTCCTTGATTGTCTGTCTGTAAAGTTCTATCCGTCCGAAAAGGAGAGATTCAGCTACATCTCTTGCTTCTTAAGTAACATCCAATTTTCCCACTTTCTATATATGATTTTCAGTAGTGGGACATATCAAATACTGATAAAGAGATCTCTCACTTTCATTAGCCATTAGGTATGAAATTGATCTTCCTAGGAAATTAATTTTTGGTCCCTTAGAGCATATTTATCAATGGTCTTTAATATTATGTCCTTAGCACGAGAGAGAAAGTGAAAAGTCCATAAGAACATGTGCAATAAAGTCCCATTTTTTAGTCCCATTTTTATTTTTTTTATTATTATTTTTTGTTTTCATTACATTTTTTTTTTTTTTTAAGGTCAACCAATCGCGGATCGCCACGTGTCAGTGGGGTCTGTGAATAGTGAAGGACAAACGAGAAGGACGTCGCGATATAGGAGTCGTTCTCCGATTTTGGCCCATTTTCTATTTATTGTTTTTTTAAAATACCTGCTATTGCACATGGTCTAAGAACAAAGTGTGGGCCACAACGCTTCAGCCACTCACACAACGCACACAATGCCATGTGGCTTTAGGACAAGCTTCATTTGTCCTTAAATAAAGACTGTTTTTCGGAAAAACCCCTTTTTTGATTTATTTTTAATTTCCACCTAAGCTAAGGACAAATTTTTTACTACCGATAAACATGGTCTTAAGAAAGTTAGATAATACATATTCCCTCCGTATGTATTTAATCGTTGTTTTAACGGTAATTCTTTAAATTAAGGAAACATGAATAATGACACTTATATCCTCACAAAAATTGGCAAATTACAATTCTAAAAAGCTCACAAACTCAAATCAGATCCAATTTTTCCAAATCTAGATCTAAAAAATTTCAGATCTATGGAAGCTAAACATGAATTTATAGGTCGGTTAAGAAGAAGAGAAGATTCATACAGTTTGGTGGCTGATGAAATTGAATCCGTTTGGAGAAATTTTGGAAGCGGAGAGATCAAAATTGAAGTAATCTTCACTGAGAAACATCGTCTTGTTCTGCACAGGAACGACTCCATCGTTACCGGAGCTATTCTCCGACGTTACCTCCATCTTCGGATACTCCAGATCGGAAAACAAATTAGGGATTTTGATTCCTTCCTATGGTAAAAGCCAAGAAGCAGCTTCGACGCTGACGTCATCGTCGATGAAATTGACGGAGGAGGAGGAGGCGGATTTGGCGGCAGATCCCGAAACGACGTCGTAGAAAGGAGTGATTGGGACACGTTCGTGATGGCGAGAGAGTGGATTAGCTGAGTGAATGTCTCTGTCGTTGCAAAGACCTGTGTGTTTCGTGAAAGAGAAGGGTTAGAGTTAGTTGTTTGATTAAGGGTAATTTGGGTATAATAAAACAAATGTTACTTAAAAAATCCAAAACGACATTTAATCACAAACTAAGGGGGGTTAGTGGGAGAAAAATTTGTGTTGATTCTCAAAATTTTAAGAATCCACTGTTATTGGTTCATAGATTCTCGAATTCTTAGTAAAATCTATTGTTATTGGTTTGAGAATTTTCAAATTCCATTCAAAATTCTTTGTTATTGGGNTTCAAAATCCTTTGTTATTGGGAAAGTTTCCTTATGATTGATTCTAGAATTCTAACAAAATCTAATGTTATTGGGAGATGAATTCTCTTCATTTTTACTCATAAGATAGAATTCTCAAAATATCATGTAATATAGATAAGATTTTCAAAATCTATGTTATAAAAAAAAAAATGAACAAAATAAAACTTATTGACAAATATCCACTCCAGTTTCAAAAATCCAAATTATGTTTTCAATTCAAATTTGTCATATTTTTTTTTTTTTCAATTTCAATATTATAATTATTTGTATTGGTGTTTTCATGAAAAAAATCTTATGCATTTTTTAATATAACAAATTATGTTAAAAACAAAAAATTCACAAAAATTATTAATTAAATGAAGACAAAAATAA
>OVAQ01000730.1:0-25850 GCA_900406345.1 Erysimum cheiri
TATGTTAAAGAAGAAAACACTCTTTCTTCATTGTCTTTTCTCAAGAGTTTTCTTCAATCCCTTCACTATCTTACCAAACCATATCAAGTTCATTACACTCAGTGCAATCGGTACAACGAAAACCAGTAGATAACCGAATGTATGCATCTGTACCACCTGCCAAAAAAGTCCCTAGATTATCAGTTCAGTATCTCTATAATTAATCAGTACAACAGCCAAAAACAGAGTATTTCCTATTAGACCGTTTGGTTTGCAAATTGGTTCGGTTTGGAAAGAACTAAACCGAACTCTTGGTTACCTGATCATAGTGTGTGTAGACATGGTAAAACATGTAGATGAACAGAAGAATTCTTGCTGTCTGCAAACAAAACATGAAGTTTCAGAAAAAGAGAGCTTAAATCCAACTAAAACGAAAAAAGGTTGTTAAAAACTCACCAACCAAGCCAAGAAAATAGCAACTCCATTAATAAGATAAGCTTTAGATCGCTTCAAACCAGCAATGTCAAGGTACCATCTAAGATTGATCTCTGGTGTAGTCACTTCAGAGATTAAAACCATGTATGTGTAAAGCTGAGCCTCTCCAGAGAACAGAGAATACGCTACTGCTGTTCCAGATAAGCAGTGATGGAAAATCTGAAAAATATCAAGATTGTCAAGTAACTGAAACCAATGGAGAACATAGAAAGCTTTCTTGTGTCTACTTACATATTCTGATCCTCCTAAAGAAGGGTATAACCAAAAGATCATTCCAAGATCCGCGAGAAAGTAACCAACTGATACCTATATGCCAACACATCACAATAAAGAACNATACCTATATGCCAACACATCACAATAAAGAACCATATAGGTTGATCGATGTTCATGAGTAGAATTTATGAGAAAAATTATAGAAGATAAAAAACTTACTCCTAAACCAAAGTTAGAGAGAGGCGAGCTACGAAACACCATAAGGCCTTGAAGGCTTCTTTGGTCAGAAAAAAAATCAGAGAAGAACACAAAGTAGCATGCCATGAATGAGATAAAGATCGCATGGACTGTAGAAATTCCCCTGCCAAGTTATATTATAAGCCAAAGTGACAAGGGACAAAGAAATAACCACCTATAAAGAGGCTGAAATATGTAAGTATATTCACCTGTTGTTCCATTCAATTCTCTTCATTTTTGTGAGAGCTGAGTAAGATTTGACATGAATTGAGCTGAATAACTCCATAAGATCGTAGACCTATTCATCGAAAAAACATTAGCTACAATGTTTAAAACAGAATGAAAAAAGTGAGGTTTGCAATTGCAAGTGAAGAGAAGCAAAAATTACCAATTTGCAGAGAAAGATTCCAGCAAGAACAGAAGTATATGGAAGAAATGGATCTGCTAATAAATAGTGTTCAACAAAATCCTCTGCTTGATTTTGGTAAGACTTGATCTCCATGACTGTCTCTAGCTCTCAATATCTTCTTTGGTGAATGGTTTTAATTCTTCCTCTCAGACTAATAACTTCTCTCAGGCTTCATCATCATCATTACTGAAATACACAAAGAAACAAACTTCATTTATGTTTGAACAAAGGAATCTAATCTTTTTATACAAATGGTTTTGTGAAATACATCAGAAGAAACTAGAAAGACAAAGAAAAGAAACAATAAAACTTACATTAAACTTTCTCGAATCTTTTTTATACACAATAAGAAGAAACTAAAAACTCTGTTTTTTTCGTGTATTAGAGAAAACCCAAATTTTGCAAAAAGGTTAAACTTTAAAACGGAACAACAAAAAAAAAAAAAGATGAGACAGAAGCAATCAACACGTGAAGCGCAAAAAGATGCAGAAGAAACGCCAAGAAGATATCGAAGAAGGACGTTACAGAGACGATTGTCAAAAACAAAAGGGTCTTACTTCGGAAACTTCGAGAAATTATCCAAAGTAAGTAAAGAGATTTAACCCGCAAGTAACTTGAAACGCAAGAGGTGCAGTAACAAAAAAAAACCACAAGTTGTTATCTTAAGAATAATCGAGAGATTTAACAAAAAGAAGAAAAAAAAAAAGAATAATCGAGAGAGAAGACAAACTACATAATGTAGAGCTGGTTTTTTTTCCTTTGTTTACTCCAAAAATCAACTTAAGAAAATCAAACATGTAATGAGGAGGAAACAAAGGAGCAGAACATGGTTGTGTATAAAGTATGAATTCTAACCTTGTGAGACGATTTAAATCGTGTGCAAGAAAACCTAAGGGAGAAATAAGTGAATTAAGGAAATAAAGTAACTTTTAATATAAAAGAAATACATTATCTTGTTATTTGACAAACAAAAAAAAAAAAATATTTGTTTTGGTTNCCCAAAAAAAAAAAACTTGTTTTGGTTGTCTTATAAAAGGTAAGGTAGGTGGATTTTAGGAGAGCCAAGGATAATTCTTTTTACTTGCAAAGATTTTGGTATTTTTCGCTTATATAATTTTTTTCAAATTACGAGGAAAAAAAAATTACTTATAGATTTAGAGAGTAAGATTAAATCACAGATTATATAGATATATCTTCAAATATATATGCTTTTGAATAATTTATAAAGTTAAAATTTTACTTAAAATAAGAAAACTTAAGATATTTAAAATGAATATTACCATAACTTCTTTATCAAAAAAATATTTACCATAATTAGCAGTTAATATTAGTTTATAACATATTAATTAAAAAATCTATATCTGTATATATAAATCTCTATGTATATATTATTTAAGATTAAAAATATTTTAGTATGCTGCCAAAAAGTTAAAAAAAAATATTTAAATTAATATGCATGATCAAATGGAAGAAAAAAACTCTATTATCAATCTGAAAAAACTGTTATTATAAAACCATATTATCAAACAGCAGCAAAATCATTTCTCTCAAATATGAAATTAAACAAGAGTGAAGAAGTTTAGCTATATTCCAACGTGTTAAACTAAAAGCACTGAAGATGTCGTAAATATTTTAGAACTGAAATTATTAATTAATCATTAAAAAGTTACTTGTCATTCAACGTTTGGTAGAGCCTTTGTAGCTTGAAGATGATCACCTAACATGAATTGAATCTAGCATGGACCTGCAGTTTACTTTGACCTAAGAAAATATTTGTGAAACTAAGACGAACAAAACATTTCTATTTGTGAAGAAACTCACCGTTTCTTGCTGCATTTATCTTGTAGACATCATCTAAACAAAGAAATCACCATTTGGATGGGTTTTGAAGTCGTTTTATATATAGTTCAGTTGATCGATCCATATATTTAAGAATTTGTAACGTTCATATTTAATAACACGATTTTGTGCGATATTGTTTATCACTTTTTGACACGTCTAAATTTGAAAAGTCTATAAATTCGGTATCAAGAGGGGAATATATCTCACGTTAAGTGTTTTAAGGCCAAGTGTTGATAAATGCACACGTTCACATTGATACCTATGTGACATTTTNTTTCTCCTACTGAATGGCCGGCGTTCTCAGTTTACCTAGAAGCAATCGCGAGTGACAGGGAGGAATTTCTGTCTTTTTCGCTCTCTCTTATCTCCAGGAACATGAATGTAAAAGCGGATAATCTGGCACGACATGTTCGTACCTCCCCGCAATATGTTACGTATGTAAACAATGTTCCGCCACATTGGCTTTAATAAGCTAATCAATATATGTTGTTGACAAAAAAAAAAAAAACTCACGTTAAGTGTTTTAAGGCCAATTGTTGATAAATGCACACATTCACATTGATACCTATGTGACATTTTGGAAACTCTTATACACATTTTAGCAGTTTCTAGAAAATATAAAGGTGGTTTCTAGTATATTACAAAAGTTAAGGGGCTTTTCTGTATTTTCACATAACTTTGAATCCCGAACAAAGGTTTTAGCAAAGTAAGTGAGATTTGATCCTTTGACGATGAACCCTAAGAAACTTGGGAAAATGTTTGATCCAAGCGTACAATAAGCCTTAGTTTTCGGGTAAATTTTCTTGCTTGGAAGAGTAAGCATTACTCATCGTGTAGATGCGTTCATAGTTCTGTATCTAATTGTGATTTCCATCGGTTTCTCTTTGTTTTTAGGTTGCAATGTTATTATCCAGAAATCAGAGAAGAGTTTACAAACTGTTGGCTATGATTTCACATTTCAATAATTGTGTAGCTTTCTCCACCATTCATCGTCAAAACCAAGGTCAAAGGTTCGACCTTTCTCGTGTTTCATTTACATTGCGGAGTTTTCAGATTGAAAGCTGTGTGCGTAAGGATAAATCTGAGTTACAGCAACACTCGTCTCACTTACCCACTAGGTTTTTCGTTAATCCGGTTTCGAGGGCTAGTAGGAATCAAGCTCAAGAAGCTCTTTTTGATTACTTGCATTGTACTAGAGGCTTTACTTTTACTGATGCAGAGCATATAAGCAAGAATTCTCCGTGCTTTATGTCGACTTTGTTGTCTAAGATTGATGAAAATCAGAAGGATATATCCAGGGGATTGACTAAGTTCCTTAGGTACAATCCCATAAATGAGTTTGAACCGTTTTTCGAGAGTTTGGGTTTGTTCCCGTATGAGTTTGAAACGTTTCTTCCACCGAAGCTAATGTTTTTAAATGATGATAGTATCATGTTTGAGAACTTTCATGCTCTTTGCAACTACGGGATCCCGCGTGGCAAGATTGGCCGTATGTATAAAGAAGCTAGAGGGATTTTCAGATACGAAACTGGGTTGTTGGCGTTGAAACTGAGGGATTATGAGGATTTGGGTCTTAGCAAGGCTACGGTTATCAAGTTAGTTACTAGTTGCCCTTTGCTGCTGGTTGGTGGGATTGATACTGAATTTGCTTCTGTGGTTGATAAGTTGAAGGGGTTACAAGTAGGATGTGATTGGCTCGGGCGGTATTTGTCTGACCGGAAAACATACAGCTGGCGCAGAATTCTTGAGACAATAGAATTTCTTGATAAAGTGGGATGTAAAGAGGAGAAGTTGAGTAGTCTTTTGAAAACGTATCCAGCTTTGGTGATCGAAGGCTCCGGTAAGAAATTCTATGTTCTGTTTGGTAGGTTGTTTAAAGCGGGGCTTCAAGTGAATGAGATTAATAGGCTATTTTTAGATAACCCGGAGATGTTGTCAGACAAATGCGTAAAAAATATTCAGAAGACGTTGGATTTCTTGATTGCTATTAGAATGGAAACGCAGTTTATCACAAAGATTTTGATGGGTCACATGGAACTTATTGGTTCATGGTCTCTGCAAGCACCTAGAACTGCTTGTCTTAGTTTGAACGTTAGACAAGATGAGCTATGTCAGATCTTAAAGAAAGAGCCTTTGAGATTGTTCAGTTTTGTTTCTACAAAGAAGAGAAAAAGCAAACCTCTTTCGGAAGACTCAAGGAAACACTCAGAAAAGACAGCGTTTTTGTTGAGGCTAGGGTATGTAGAGAACTCGGATGAGATGGTGAAGGCTCTAAAACAGTTTCGAGGGAGGGGAGATCAGCTGCAGGAGAGATTTGATTGCCTTGTGAAAGCCGGTTTAAACCACAATGTGGTTACCGAGATCATCAAGCATGCTCCAATAATACTTAACCTGTCTAAAGATGTAATAGAGAAAAAGATTCATTCCTTAACTGAACTTCTTGGCTATCCAATTGAATCCCTGGTAAGATTCCCGGCATATCTGTGTTATGATATGCAGAGAATACATCACAGATTCTCAATGTATTTATGGTTGAGGGAAAGAGATGCAGCAAAGCCAATGCTCTCACCAAGCACTATTCTCACTTGCGGCGATGCCCGGTTTGTGAAATATTTTGTCAATGTCCACCCTGAAGGTCCAGCCATTTGGGAAAGTATAAACCAATCATCTACCTGAAGTGAAATTTTTTGGCACGGTTTCTTGATTTTAGTATGACTGAAATGTGAGGATGTGCTGATGCAACACGAAAAATGTGAGCTTATGATATCAATGCCTACGAATGAAACAAAATGTCGGGCTTGGAGAAGGCCGGAAGAACATATATTCATTAGTGTCAGCCAATGCGGGAAAGAGCATAAGTATCTGCTGAGTCACAGATTCGATGCAGGTCTAAATTGTTAGTTCAAAGCTAGCCCTGCTGTGTTGCCCATATACAGCTTGAATTCATTGGAATTGTTGTTTAGACAGTACAGGAGAAGATCTACAAATTGTTCGTTGGTAATTTTCCTCCTAAACGGTCTCTGCAATAGCTAGCATCACTGTAAGCGGATAGACACGCTTAATATTCTTGAAGGTGACAGTACTGATGGTAGTGTACTACAGTGGTTGCCGACACATCTCTTATTTAGCTATATCACCTGCGACTCAAATGCGCTTTAGCAACAACAATATCATATTTTTGTAACTTGTGCTGTGTAATTGACTGCTTCAGTTCAGGTCTTAAGGAAAGCAAATTGTTTGCAACAATTGAAGATATATTCCAAATGTTACAATTTTCTGACCAAAGAAGCAAAGCAAAAGGTTTTAAATGATTTGGTTTCAGAGCATCCTATTTTATAAAATAGCTAAACTAACAATTTCTTCAAGAAAATATCGCTAAAAGCATTAGTTATATGGGACAGATCATGTTGGGTTCTCTAAGGATGATTTAAACTAATAGTGCTAGACCCTTATGGACACTAGTCATTGTTGTAATGCAATTGAGAGTCTCCACCAAGAATAAGGACACCACCTATCGAGCATATGGTAATCTGGCTTGACCAATGACCATATTGCATAAATAAACGCAATTTCCTCATGCTTGTATGCAGAATCCCCCTGATTTTCAGGTTAAGTACGCTACTTCAAGACCCATGACATTAACTATGCTTGTTTGATGCAACTAAAAAATATGTAGTAACTTGTAAGTTTAGCTGTAAGAATGCACATGTACTCAATTACTCCAACCAATTTCTCTGTGGTTAGAATCTTGGGAAACATTGATTTTCTATAAAATTGTTAGGATTAGATACATACAAAAATTTCAAGAGCACCAAAAAAAAGAATAAAACTAACTTGGTGCATCTGGGTTCTCGACAGGAACTACTGCAGACCCTTTCCTCCTAGGCTTAAGCTTCTGGATACCAATTTTGACTTGAGAGCAGTTGGTTGTCAGAGAGCTGTTATTCGATGTTCCTGCAACACTTGTGTGTTTTCGTCTTTGTTTCTTCTCCTTCACATTGTCTTCAGTCTTTTCATTCTCTTGACTACAAACATCTCCAGAGCATCTCTCTAATCCTTTTCTCCGCCTCTTTGGTTGTCTCTTATCAGCACACAATGCTTCACTCTCACATTCTGCACCTGCCTTCTTCTTCTGTCTGCATCAACAAAACGTTCAATTGAGATTCATAAAACATTGTGTCTGTGAATGTTTGTATGCAGCATCAGCAGCTGAGGAATATTTCATTAACTTACCTTGCTTTGTGTTTCTTCTTCAGGGCGGGTTCTGCCCCAAGAGATATCTCGGCTAGTGCCAAAAAGTCGCCTACAGCAAGGTCAGGACGCTCTGATTCCCGATCGACAAAATTACCTATAGTTGTTTCTTTTCGTAGCCTTCTAGCTTCTTGTCTAAGATGCGCTAGGTGAGGATATAATCTCTTCCATCTCCTTGAGCACTGATTGTCAGTGCGACCAGGCATACATGAAGCGATTTTTGACCAACAATGTCCATGTTCTTTCATTGCTTCTCTCAACTTTTCATCCTCTTCCTTTGTCCACTTACCAAAATTAAGTTTGGGATCTAAAGAATTTGCCCATCTCTCAAAACACTGAGTACCCGTCCGTCCAGGAACAAACTGAGCAATTTTATTCCAGTTTTTAGCTCCAAAGAGTGTCACAGCTACTTTCAATCGTTTGTCTTCCTCTGAACTCCAGTTTCGTTTCCTTTTTCTGCTAAGCGACTTTTTCCATCTGAAAGTATAGAGAATAAGGGAATAAGATATCACCATTCAATTATCTGAAGTTAGACAGAAAATAACCCTACTTAAATAGTACTAGTAAATCCTACTGAAATATCATGCATATTGAGGTAATGTTATCATCCCACATCGACTAAACATGAACTTGATGGGTGGTTTATAAACTTATGACTCATGTTTGGGCGATCCGTTTAGAATTCATCTTAAAACTTGTCAGTATGCTACAGAATTTGATATACTTAATTCATCAAGAAGATCACTGACCTATTAGAGCACTGTGGTCCAGTTCTTCCTTGTAATACATTTGCAACAGATTGCCAGTCTGCCTCGCCAAACATGTCTACTGCAGCGCGGAGTTTGTCATCTTCCTCTGCAGTCCATTCTCTTCTCAATATGTATGGATTCAAGCTTCTCTGATATCGAGCCAAACATTGAAATGGGGTCCTATTTGTCCCTAGTGATATCGCAATGTCAAGCCAGTCTGTAAAACTCTTGTTTTGAGTAATTACGCGTATGTGATTGTCCTCTGCTACAGTCCATGGACCTTTGTTAATCAATGGATCTTCCGAGCTCATCCACCTACAATGAGGCTTACAAATTAAGAAAATCCATTGTTGATATTATCTTAGAAACCAGAAGTTCAACTAAATGAGGAACTTACCGGGCTTCACATTCTGCAGCAGAACGGTTCTTTATATCCAATTGATCCCAATTAACTTGCGGGAGAAACTGCCTAGTCGTTTCTGGTGTGATCTCAAGATTTTTTACCGCCTCAAGAATGGTGTTCATATCATCGGTAGATCCTTCCAAGTCACTGTTAAGTAAAAAAGAAAAAACTTTAACTAATTCTGCATCTGAATAGATCTTAAGCAGCAAGTTTAAGGTCTTAGTACTTTAAAAGAAGAAGAGCAAGAAGCAGTACCTGGACCGTTCCAAAGCTTCACGAATGAGTGTTTCTTGAACTTGTTGTTTTAGACCCTTTGCAAGATTCTCCTTCTCCTTAGTAGTCCAATTTCTGCGATCCACGGAAGCTGGATATTTCTCTAGTGCCGTCCTATAATTTGCAACAAAATCGTTTTCCAATGGACCTAACGTCAAAGGAGATGTCTTTTTATCATTACCCTACAACATAATTCAAGAAAAGAAACATTTTATGCCTCAGGGTCATCAAAAGAAAACAGCAGGAGTGACTAAAAAACAGAGAAGAAGCAAGAAAAATTAGATCAAAGTGCGTTAGTTACCTCGGTGCTATCAGAAGCAGGTCCAGATTTTCGTGCTGAGATAAATTCGACACGAGGATCTTTCATCTGAGAAAGTGACTGTTTANTAAGAAAAGATACATTTTATGTATGCGTCAGGGTCAACAGAAAGAAGCAGGAGTGACTGCAAAACAGAGGAGAGGCAAGAAAAATTAGATCAAAGTGCATTCGTTACCTCGGTGCTATCAGAAGCAGGTCCAGATTTTCGTGTTGAGATGAATTCGACACGAGGATCTTTCATCTGAGAAAGTGACTGTTTAGTAATTCTCTTGCAAGAAGCTTGAAAATCTTTAACTATCTTAACATTTTTCCTGTGTTTCTCATTCTGCTCAATCGTTGATTCGATTTCAGTCAATTTTCTTCGAACAAGGCTCTGATATGACCTGTTCCTCCGGATTGCATCAACAAAGGCTTGTGCAGCTTCAGGGAAACTTGAACTCTCAGCTAGCATAAGAGACGATTGGCATGTCTCCAAATGGTTAAGTGGCTCACTTGAAACCTCTGAATCAGGCACCGTGACAACTGATTTCCCATGATCTGGAAAGCTTTCACAAGTATTAGATGTACTCAATATTTCGGTTGAAGGTTCATTATCCGAGGCATGTACCTGCTTTTTCTTCTTCCCGGGTGAATCATTCATGAAATTTCCTTCCACATCTGCAGAACAATAGTAATAAATTACCAATATATATTACAAAGAAAAGAGGCATACACAACTATGCCTACACATTTTCACTTAAAACACAAACCTAACTTTTGCATCATGAATTGTACAGCGTAATGCAAACCGAGGTCTCTCAAGTCATAATAACAATCAAACATAAGCTAGATAAGACTGAGACGGCAAAAAAAAAGTTTAAAAAGTCGAGACCTGTTACACTGAGTGTATTAAGAGCCTAAACTAAGCTTCCATAGTTGTGAAATCAAAAGAGAACCGACAATTCAAAGGTAACACATAAATAAAATATCTAACAAATAAGAAACAAGTATTGATTGAGCTCACCGGAATTTTCATAAGCAGAGAATCGTCTACGAATAGCGCGAATGGTTTCAAATGCACCATCTTCGTCTTCATCTTCATCCATCGAAGATGCCAATTGGCTCTTAATGCTCCGAAGCATCTCGAAGTCGTCTTCTTCACTCTCTGAATCTGAGGTCACTGATAAACCCATTGGAGGAAGAGTATCACACAAATCCACATCCTTTGACGAAGCTAATTGGCTCTTAATGCTTCGAAGCATCTCCAGATCATCTTCTTCGTCATTCTCCGAATCAGACGGCATCGTTTTGGCATCGGAGACGGTACAGGCGCGTCTTAAGTCTTCCAGATCTTCACCGATATCTTCATCATCATCATCATCATAGTCAGCCTCGTACAGGCCTTCGCAATTCATCACGTTAAGAAAGCAAAAACACGTCGATTCGATCGAAATCGAGATTGAACAGAAGGAATGCAAGAGAAAGGTTTATGACACTTTGTGTGCCTTGTGGGAGAAGATGAAGGAGAAGATTCAATCTAGGGTTTACTTATGGATTTGAACAATTTAACATGATGACATCAGAAGAAACATACGGGTCAAACTGACTCGGTCCGGGTCGGTCGGATAAAGTTATTCGGTCAGATCGGTTTGTTATAAAACCGGGTTTTTTAATTCGGTTACAATAAAGAATGTGTTGCATAACTTGCACCTGTTATCTTTTAGCTATATCAACTATGAATAGCAACTACAAACTACAATATCATATTTTGTAACTTGTGTTCTGTAATGTCTTCAACTACAGGTTTAAAGGGAGGCAAATTATATTGTAACAATCGAAGAAGATATATTCCAAATATTACAATTTTTCTGACTAAAGAAGCAAGCAAAAAGGTTCTTCAGTGGTGGGTTAAGAGAGCATCCTAGTTTTGCTTTTATACATTTCAGAAATCTAAACCCCTTAATACAAACCAAACCTAAAGCATGTGTATAAACCCTCGATACCAAAATGGGGTCTCCGATCTTTTTTATATAACCTATAAAATAGCTAATTCTTTCAATGAAACTATCTCTAGTTACTTATCGTGGGGAAGATCATGTTGTGTTTTCTAAGGCCTCTCTAGGAGAAGAAGCTGTTGATGAAGCGGAAAGACAAGAACGCGCGATCTTGGCCTCTTTGTCTTTGCTATATGCTTTTTTAACGTCGCTCTTCAGCTCATTATATCTCATCCTCTTTAATCTTCTCTCTTTCACAGAGCCTTTCTCGGGATGCGACATATCAGGGATGTCTTCGTCCATATAATCATCCATGTACTTATCTAGAACCTCGGAACAAGATGGGAAATACCTCCGACCTGTCTCAACTGCGTTGTTGAACGGTTTTGAATCAGTCAATCTCGTGGTCAGAAAATATGAGTTGAAGAGAACTTAAAAGTAAAGTTCCTTAAGCTTTTACCTGTTTTCATGAGGGCTTCCATACGTGTAAGCATTCTTTTCGTTTGCACATAAGGCGTTTCATTCAAATCGACTTGACCCAAGTTTCCGGTTGTGCCATTTGATGGTGGTGGAACAAGAAGACCTGTGCACTCGCTTGTCCCTTCAACATTAGCAATGTCCATAGCCACATCGGCTTCCGCTGGGAAGAACAACTGAGCAAGTCCCACTGCGACAACACATATAAGAAAATTTCAGAATTTTAATAAGAGTCAGCAACCTTAAAGCTATGTAATATATATCGGGTGGGTCAATACCTCGCTTTTCCAAGTATAACAGCCTCATATGGAGATCCTCGGGCATCGAATGGGAACAAGTGGGAGTATCCCCACTACCCAATGGATTCCTTCTAATTTCCCTTTCCAAGAGATCGATGCATAAACGGTCTTTACTAGGCTCTTTCCTTGAGGTTATTGTATGATAATCTTTTGGCCTAGTGAGTCTCCTACATATATTAACCGCACTGCGTCCATCAAATGTGAAATCCGAAGCATTAGCTCCTTTATGAATAAGTGATATGATAATTGTTGGCTCTCTACGCATCGCAGCAAAATGAAGAACCGTATACCCCCGGGAATTTCTGAAATTCACATCAGCCATATTTAGATCAAGAACCTCGGCCACAACTTTCGGATCACTGTAAGCCACTGCATAATGCAGACCATTGGCTTGGTCTAGAGTTATATCTGACTCAGTCAAAAGAAGCTTCACGAGTTCGAGATCATCTGAATCCAATGCCTTGAGTACTTTCCCAGTTCTCTCTACCAATTTATCCGCCACCTCGGGGATGTTCACCGACTTAACTCGAAGCTGTTTGATTCTTTCTGATACTTCGGAAGGAAGCTCCTTTTGGATACAGAATCTGTCTAAATCTGATCTCGCCACTCTCTCTATGCATTGATCAAGAAGCTGCGTCAAATCACAATGAAATGCAACTAAGAGAATCGGAAGAACATTCTCCACTAGTGACTTCTCAACATAGTTACAAAGCTTCCGCTGCAGACACACAAACACACAACATTAAAGTCTTAATGATCAAGAACAGATTTTTTACCACCAAAGTTAGAAAGCAACTTAATATCAAACCTGAAACGAAGAAACCAGCTCTGGGATTTGAAACACAAATGAAGCATACATCAACTCAACAACGAAATCAATGGCAGGTTTACAAGAATCATGAGCACAAACTGTATCAACACAAGTCGAAACCTCGGTAGGAAAAGGCTTTAACCTCCCAGTATAGATATAGTTCAAGAAATGCAGAAACGCCTCACGCCCCACATTTCCATAAGGTAACAAATCTTTCATTTGGTACTTCGGTTTCTTCTCACTCTTTGCATTACTATCTTTATCTTTCTTGAACAGCTCAAGAAAAAACTTGCTTCTTGCAGCTAAAACGCATCTATGAACAGTCACAGGGTGAGCTTCTTCTTCAAAGATGATCTCTGCGTCAGTATAATCACAATCTGGGTTAGTGAGAAGCTGCTCCAAGTTAGAGCTGAGCTTGATTAAACTCACAGCTTCAAGATTAGCAGCTGAGTGATGATTCGTAACAACAGGAGAAGTATTGGATAAGTGAGAAGATGTGAAGCTTATAGATGATGATGGCTCCATTGTAGTTGCAGCCATTTTTTCCTCCAGAAATATCACTCAAAGACTCTGTTTTTGATCTTCAAATCCCCAAGGATACAAAAACCCCAAATCTAAATCCAATGATAAGAATCAATTGAGCAATGATTGGATCAAAATGGTCCTCTGGTTTTGAGCTATGAACAATACAGATAAGGTCATATAAGAGAAATTGATCAACCCCTGAAGAAAAGATCTGAACTTTATGAAAAAGAACATCCAAGGTTTCTAATGAATCAGTGTAAAGAACAGACAAATTGAGAAAAAAAACACCTTTGAGAAATGCTTCAAAAAAGTCAACGAAAATGGCGGATGGAAAAAAACCTAATTGAATCTTGAATCATAAGAGAAAGAAGTGAAGAATATAAATGTGTAGTCTTCAAAATTTGATTATTTTTGCACAAATGAATATGATCGAAGAAGATTTATGGATATATATGAATCTGCGAACAAATAGGAGAAAAATCAGAGTTTATCGAAATCTAAAGGTGAGACATAGCATAAGAAGACTGACTGGTCTTTGTTAACAACAAAACAAAATATAACTCAATAATTTTAAGGATACTAATTATAAATTAGTAAAACTTAATTACAAGTCAAATTGCTAATTTAGTATGGAATATAATGAAAAGAGGCTAAAGAAGACCAAATAGCAGGCAAATAGTAAAAGTCTTTGGAAAACGATAAACAAAGAGCCATTCATCTCCTAAATTTCATGACGATGCAAAAATCGTAAGCAGTGTCGTCAGCAATGGAGGACGACTTGACTTGTGGTGAAGGGAGTCCATGACGTCTTTAATAACGTCAGCTTTAGAAAATATACACAAAATGAAAAGTAGATTGTTCCCTTTTCAGATTTATATTACAGTTCAGAAAAGAAAATAAAAAATGTCTAAAACTCAAGATATTATATTTTCTATTTGAAGTCTGGTGTATTCTATTAGAAGAGCATGGGATGTGGTAGGAATAGGATTCAATTCATGATGCTTTTCGCGATAGATAACGTATTGTGTCGTTGCCTTTACGTTTAACGACACAACACCAAATATAAGAACATGTAAACTCGGAAGAAAGTTAATCTTTCTTGCAGGGTTTGATGAATGAAAATGATAAAACTCTTCTTTCTATAACTGCAAATAGTTTCATCACAATTCATTTTTTGAGTTCATCAATCAAGAATCTAAAACCCCAACAATTTCTTTCGAGAGCGAGAGACTCTCGTTATGGACCTCTCCCAACCGAATCCTCAAAGCTATAAATTACCGTTCTACCGCTTTCACTGGCTATTGTACTCTTCATAGTAATCATCACTTATAACAGACACAAACCTCTCAAGCCAAGGAAGCTGATGAAGATCTTTCATGGCGGCTTCAACATACGATGACTCTGTACATGGAGGCGGCGACTGATAAGAAGTCTGGTGATCACTGAGACTAAATCCTCCACCCGCTAAGAACCGCTGGATAAGAGCAAGCTGAGATCTTTCTTGCTCTGAGTAAGCATCCATTACGGTTGGAATTGAGTTAAATGTGTCCCAAGGCCATTGCTCGACTTCTTGGATTGTGTTTTCTTGTTCTTCTTCGTCATCATCCCAAAAAGCGCATGTGCAAGTCTGTTGCCCTTCTCTGTACTCTGCTCCACACGAGTAGCAAAACTCGTGCCCGCATCTGCGAAAAACACACACAGAGTTTTTGACATTTATAAGAGTAAGAATCACAAAGCAACATTTGCTCTAGAATACCAGATTTAAACGTAGGCGACAAAAACAGCCCTAAGAATCATATGGTTATAACCATACCGCGATTCTGCGAAGGGTCATTATATTTTTCGACTTCCAATAAAAGTATAGTTAGTCTTGAATGCCTAATTTTGGTGGTTCACAAATGTATAGATAGGGAAAACGATGTGTAGCTATAGATATATATGTGTGTCTTACCGGCAAGTCATGTGGTTGCAGCCTTGAGCAAGCTCGATCATTATACGGCATTGCTGACACCGTCTCCACCTCTTATACCTCGCCAAACGATGCAATGTAATATCATCTGGATATCTTTCATCAACCGGAAGAATCTGAAACTCTTCACAGCTCATAGAAGCATGCCAAGGAACACCACAGTCCACACACACAAACCTCTCACAGACCGGACACTCCACACAGCAGCTATTCTCTGACTGTGTAGACGAGCTTGAGCTTGCCCTTCCTGATGATAGACATTCTTGCGGGTCTAACAGAAAAGAGCAATTGGGATACGGGCAGTAAATCTTGCCATTGTTCTTACTACGCACATTTGCTTCCTCGAATGATTTGAAAGTAACCACGGGAAGAAACGATTTGCATTCTGTGGCTGAGAGATAATGCTTGCATTGTACTTGAGGACACCTGATGGGAACTTCTGAAGACTGGACTTTCCCTTCGACGTATGTTTTCATGCAGTGCGAACAGAATTGGTGACGGCACTTTAATGTTAGCATCAGCTCAGACTGACGGTCTTCACAGCAGATCGAGCAGTTCTCGGTTGGTTTATCCTCATCGAGATTAGAAGACACGATTCCTACCGCTACTTGAGCCAAGCTTAGAGCTTCATCAACATCACAGAAAGGAGCAAGCTTTAGAACAAACCCATCAAGGGTACTTGTTTTCTCCAACACCCTTTCTCTCAGAGCTACCAAAAGAGGGATCTCAAGTTGCTCCTCACGAGTTATCTGCAAAGCCAATTCATATAAAAACATGAGCTCAAACCTACAACGAGATACTACGAAACCATTGGAAAGCAAGTCTCTTCAACAAGCTAAAGAAGAGAGACTTTACCTGATTATAGAGCAATTCGGAGTCGGTTACAGCAACCACAGAGAGGAGATTGTTCTGTAAAGCTACTTCAAGACCATCCATTAAAGCTAAATAGTTAGCTACAGACTCTTCAACATAAAAATCCAACTTTTTCTGAACCTGAATCAACTCAAAATCTCCTGATCTCTCCAACACAACACCAATCCCAGAATAACCAGAACTCGAATCTCCTCTTTCCGATATCGAAACTCCCTTAAAGAAAACCTTAACAGAAAACTTATCATCAAGCTCGTCTTTTGTCTCCTCCTCTGCTACTTTAGCTGTATCATCACTCTCCTTTAACCAAACTTCTTCATCACCACAACAACTTCTAAACTCTTCCTCATCTCCATTATGATTCAATGGAAGCTCTTCACGTTCACAAGAAACCTCTTGATTTTCCATGTTTGGAAACAACCCAACTAAACTACAAAAAGGTACAAACTTTCTTTACTTAGCAACAAACTAAGGAAACCCAAATCGGATCTGCAAAATTCACGAAGAAAAATCGAATAAAAATGAGATAAAGCAATCCCTTTTAGATACCATCTAATCTCAATTATACCATATACAGAGAGAAAGGAAAGGGAAAGAAAAAAAAAACTGAACTTTGCATTACAGATCACTAAAACAGCTAATCTTAATGAACTTACACCAACAGATCAGCATAAATCAGAGAAAAATCATTTGAAGTACACAGAAAATAACAAAAGAAACAGCTCGATTTGTTGACCCACTAAAACCAACCAGACCCTCAATAATTACAAAATTTTAAGGGAGAAAACAAGTTAATTTAATTTAATCACCAAAAAAAACCAGAATAAAACTAGATCGGTGAAAATTAAACTTCATTAAGCAAGAACAAAAATCCATAAGCTTTCTTCTTACCAGTGGAGGGAGATTTACACTTGGAAACTAAAACTACGAAGAAAACTCTAAGCTGACATCTTCAAAAACCTCTGCTTTTTTTCGAGGAAAATTTACTTGGTTTGCATTGTTTTGGATGTTTCGACAGATTTTTGTGGAGAGAAGAAGAAGAAGACGAAGAATCATCGGCCTTTCTGGTCTTGCTCTCTCTTCGAATGGCGTAAGAGAAAAGTTTTTCTCTCTTTTTTTTTTTTTGTTTCTTTATTCTCTCTTCTTTTTTATTAATTACTTTATTTTTATTTTTTTCTTCTGGGTTTTGGCTTCACTTTGTTGTCATTCTCGTACTGTGTTGTACTGTATTAATTAGCAAGAAATTTTTAAATAATTGAAACTGTAATGGAATTGGATTACAGGATTAGACTCTGAGCATGAATAATTACAGCTTAAGAAACCAAAGTAGCACATGGACTTTGTCTCCTCTCATTAGAGAAAAAGCTGTAACTTGATAAAAATATTTTTTCTTTTTCTGACTTTCAACATCCAATAGTTATTATTATTCCTTTGAATAAAGATAGCAAAAAGAAGTACAAAAATAAACTTAAAATAATTATATTTCTGCTGCAATAGAAGACACTCATGGACAGTGTGGCAGCAACAAGTTTGAAAATGGAGACAGCAATCATTAGCTTAATTATTTTAACTTAATTTCAAATGGGAAATGTGAACATGGACTTAGCTTTATACCAGTGTTGTGCCATTGGAAGAAACAGTAGTATTTAACAGAGGAAATTAACGGAACAGATGTGGTGGAAACACCAGAACAAAAGAATTGAACAATAAAGTCTTGGATATGTTTGCTTGCAATAAACTTCCCAAAATGTGGCAATTTAATACAAAACATACGTTTGTTTATAAAAGAGAATTTTAAAAAAACTAGAGGTCTCTCTAATATGTGAATCTTATTTCATTTTCTACTTTTAATGCGCAATTCTTTTGAGCGGTACCATGTGAGAGAATATGCAACATATAGGCCTACTGAGACAAAGCAATTTGGCCCAATATTAATAGATGGGCCACTAAGATTTTTCTTTTGAACACAACTAAAAATGTAGATATTCTCTAACTCGGCTTCATTTGAGATTCATTTTCTCATTTTAGTTATTCCTAATTTGCTAATAACAAAAACAAAAACAAATTTTGTAGTAGGAAACAGCGACATATTACCAACGGGGATGACAATATAACCTCAATCACTAAACTATTATAAAGTTTTAAACGGTAATATTTTAATTCAGCAATGTCGGTAGTTCAACGCTAAATTAATTTAGCTGTACATTTTTACAGTAAAATAATACGAAAATTTCATGTATCGTTTGGCATGATCCACACCTTCCAGGCTTCCACCTGATTAAACAAAGATATAGGATAATATAAAATACTATAGTTTAAAACTTTTCTATCTGATAATGTACATACACAATCAATAAAATCACGATTCCGATTCTCTAGTGTAATCTTTTTCTATTGATTTTAGTCCATTAATCTATAGATTGACTTCCCAAATCAGCTTAGAAACAAGCCGGCAGATATTGCTATAGTATATATAAACCAGCCAAAGATAAAACATTTATCTCATCAAACATCATACTTTGTCAAATAATATCTATACTAATACTAATGGCTACTACCAAACTAGTCATGAAGCTCGTATACATTCTCCTAATCCTATTCACCTTCACCGTATCTCCGGCGATCTCATCGGCCCCGGAAGGTTGCGACAGCGCCTTGGATAACCCGTGCATCAACAAAGCTAAGGCTTTACCACTCAAAATCATAGCCATTGTAGCCATCCTTACGACAAGCTTGATAGGCGTAACCTCTCCTCTTTTCAGCCGTTCCATTTCGTTCCTCCGTCCTGATGGCAACGGTTTCATGATCGTTAAATGTTTTTCCTCTGGAATCATCCTAGGAACCGGTTTCATGCACGTCTTGCCTGACTCTTTCGAGATGTTGTCATCGAAATGTCTTAGCGATGATCCGTGGCATAAGTTCCCTTTCGCGGGCTTTGTCGCCATGTTGTCCGGTCTAGTCACTCTAGCCATTGACTCCATCACCACTAGCCTTTATACCATTAAGAGCTCAGTCGGACCAGAGCCTGAAGTGTACACGTATGGCATTGATGATCAAGAGAAAGGAACGACTCACATTAATGTAGGTCACAATCACAGTCACGGTCATGGTGTCGTGCTAGCAACTAAAGATGATGGACAACTTTTGCGGTACCGTGTCATTGCCATGGTTAGTGCATATAAAAATATTATGAAACGGTCTTGAATTCAAACGTAGGATTTTAATTTTAATTTCTTTTTTTTTGTCAACAGGATTTTAATTTAAATCATATGCTGATATACATATATGATCTAAATTATTTGAATATCATGAACAGGTATTGGAGCTTGGGATTTTATTTCATTCCGTAGTCATTGGACTATCTCTAGGAGCAACTAATGATGCATGTACCATTAAAGGGCTCATCATAGCTCTGTGCTTCCACCACCTGTTCGAAGGCATAGGTCTCGGTGGCTGCATTCTCCAGGTACAAATATACATTCATATATAATATAGTTTATGTCTGTTTTATATATATCACTTAGAAACTAACGTCCATATGTATATAATTTTATGTGAAACAGGCAGATTTTACAAACGTGAAGAAGTTTTTAATGGCATCCTTTTTCGCTGGAACAACACCTTGTGGTATCTTTCTCGGAATCATATTGTCGAGTATCTACAGAAATAACAGTCCAACCGCATTGATTACGATTGGACTGTTAAATGCTTGCTCGGCCGGAATGCTCATCTACATGGCCCTCGTCGACCTTCTAGCTACCGAGTTCATGGGATCAATGCTCCAAGGTAGTATCAAACTTCAGATAAAGTGCTTCGCGGCGGCTTTGCTCGGCTGCGCCGTAATGTCGGTCGTCGCCTTGTGGGCTTAAACACTCTTTTCAACATTATTAATAAATTATTTGATTTATTATTGAAGGCGACAAATAATTTCGCCACTGTACATTTGAGAGTTTTTTTAAAGTTTGATTCATTCTTTTAATTTGTATAGTGAGATACTATCACATGGCAATATGGCATTGTAAGAGTTTAAAAGAATATTTATTTATGACATTATAAATTTATTTCTAAGAATATAAAATGTTTACTCTCTTCTTTGAAATGGCAAGTCTTTAATTATTGGGTTTGTTGATTGTCAATGTTAGTTATAAAAGAGAGAAATTAGGTCTGAAACTACAGTGATACGGATATCAAAATTATACGGATTAATGCTATCATTTTAAAATTACACTATCTTACAATAGTTTGTTTTAACTTTTAAACACATATATGTATAAGGCTTACAAAACACACATATCTCATCACAACTACTAACGTATAAGTATATAACAATAAGAACTCGATAACAAAAGACCGCGTAAATTTGTAAGTATTGAATTGCTTTGATAGATACTAACTGTATTTGCATTTCATCATTGTAAAATGGAATAATTGACTTAATTTGAAAAATTCGATACATAGATTAAATCCATTCTCAATTTAAGAACATTAGATGGTAATAACTGGAATTAATTTTATCAAACATTTGTAAATTTTGAATCTCTTGAGACAAATTGAAACTTTTATTTTCTAAAGTTTATATGTACTATTATCTAGAATATTAACTTTTACGACATATTCATAAGTTTTGAATAGTTTTAGCATTGCTTACATATGTTCTTTTTTTTTCTTGGGATTTTTTGCTGACTATGTTAATTCTACGTAGTTTAATCATTTGTATTAGTTTTCTATCATTTTTCTTTATTTTTAATTTTGCTTTTTATTTTCCTAGCACAATTTGATAAGACAACTAAGTTTATTAAATCAGGCCAAATCAGACACTGACACTCTTTATTAAAAAGACTTTCTTTTTCCGACGGAAAAATAGAGAATGATTGTCCCATACGGAAAACCTTCCCAAATTATTTTTATTTTACTATTTATTAAGATTCCAAATCGAAATATTAGCATTTTGTCACGTCGGTGGAGTATGAGTTTGGCACGTACTGCTTCGTGCTCGTCCAACAATATGAAAACGTGTGAACTAAAAACCACACAATTAAATGATTATACGAATCCAATTTCATGTCCAAATTATTTATTCATCTTTGTTCCCAAAAACCGAAGTTGACTAGTTAAGAGGCATGCCACAGAAAACTGGATACATACTCGGCATGGACAGCACTGAATTATACAGGATAAGTCGATAAGATAAATAATTATTTTTTCTATATAGTATATTATTCTGATGGTTACTTTCACAATAATTAATCTAACTAATCATACCTACTTCTAAATAACAATTGCAAATAGATTCTTGCTTGTAGTACTATATCGTTTTCAGTATCTAACACACAAAACGACATGAACCATTTATGATTCCATAGAGTTCTATATTAAACGATATTAAGAAAATAATTTTATTTCCGAATTTGTATTTGTTCATACACATACATAAACATGTTACGGCCCCTAACTATAGTAGATAAATTAAGTGCTGATTCCCCATTTTAAGCTGTTCTATGGATATTGAAGAAAAATCCCCTGAATTTTTTTTTTTTGGAAAGCACTGATATAATTATTAGTAATAAATAGAGAGAAGTAACTAAATCAAGTGATAATGGTACATGTAATATTTAGAAACTGACTATAGTAATCAAGCTATGAAAAGAGGAATCTACTTCACACCGTGGTGTACATGGTGACTAGATTCCAACCATACACTGAGCACGAGCTTGTCACGTGTGATTTTGTGCTCGTCACAATTCTTTGAAGTATATATAAACCTAATCGAGTAGCTAGTATTGCGTAAACTTAGATACAGAGTTAATCAAAGTAAACGTTTGTGAGAGTTGACTATCAGAACTATAGAAGACGCATGGGGTGTGGACTTCGGACCTCTCGGCGAACGGCATGAACAATGCATTAATAACGATAAAATATAACCTTAATAATTAGTTTCAAAATATAGTATTTACGAGAATGAAAGGACAACTAATGTCTAAGCTATATACTCGGATTTTAAAATTCTGAAAACTCGATCGATAAAACTGATTTCCCATCAATTTTTAGAGAAAGTATAGGGTACTTTTTCAGAAGAAAACAAAACTCTTACAATATATGAGAAAAATACAAGGATTCATTTAGTTATATGTGTTTTGATATTAAATTTTCAATGACTAAAGTTTCATGATATAATGCTAAAACAAAAGGTCTAATGCTAAACTTATAAACAAATAATCCATATATCAAATAAGGCAAAATAAAAGACATTGATTAGAATGCCTTCAAAAAGGAATTAGTTGCGGAGCAATAGGTTATTGCATATACCTTAAAAAATGAAACCAAATCATTGCTATAAGGAATATGGTTACATCAGTGGTGTGAAACAATAACTTGAATTTCTATGCACGTGATTTCATCCGCTAAAAACAGCCCTCCAATATATATTTTATTAAATAGAAGAAAAAATTTCTTTTGCCAAACATATACATATGAAATTACCACTATTATGGAGCACAAAATACAAAATTCAGTATTGTCATATTTAAATAAAAAAATAAGGATGTATCAAACATAAACTTCCGATAACAGGTGATCATGAAGCCAATAAAATCCTCCAAATGTCAAGTATTAATGAAATCATTTGTCACTTGTCATATTTCGAGCAATCGCACACAATTTAATTTATTACAAAAAGAAGCTAATCCCTACAGAAATATGTTTTAAATTTTGAAAAAAAATATCTAAATTTAAAGAAATTTGAAATCTGATAGAAATACATATATTTTTGTTATATAAAATGCGACAAGCATAACAAACGGCTCTATTGCACAACATATGTTTTTCATCAAAGTTGGGAATATTTTCATATAAGTACACAAATTTACTAGAAATTTCATATAGAAATGTAAATAAATAAGTTATGTTGTTTTTGATAAGCCGAAACAAATAAGTTGTTAAGTCGAAAGTTAATTTTCTATAGATTGTGGTCAGATTGTTCTTTACATCTACACAGTTTTATCAGCTATGAAACTAATTCTCTCATAAACAAAAATAAATCTAAATTTTTTAATACAAATCTTGTTAAATATGTCATAGGTGTCATAAACTCTCTTTTTTTTAAAAGAATATATAATCGCAATAGTACATGATTATTTACAATATTTTTAATTCTCCAGAATTTTGTTGCTAAGGTTTTTTCTTAATTATTAATTAACTTGTTTTCTCATTCTACACCGGAAGTAAACTACTTAGAGCATAGGTAGTGGGAGAACACTTCATGTGTTCTACCAAATATAAAAATATTAAAAGTTGTGAACAGTGTCAGAACAGTTGTAACTATTCCTCAGAACAGTTGTAACTATTCCTCAGAACAGTTCTATAAGGTGTTCTACTATTACCAGTGCCCTTATAATCAAGAATTTTCGTCACCAGCAACAATAAATGGCATGGAAACAACCGGCACACATTACTATATAAACCGACTCATCCATAAAGTCCAAAGACACAAACATTAAACGATCTAAAACACAAATATCCAAAAGGAAAAAAAGGAAAACAAAAATGGCTTCAACTTCAACACTTCTCATGAAAACAATCTTCCTCGTACTCATCTTTGTCTCTTTCGCAATCTCTCCTGCAACTTCAACGGCGCCGGAAGAATGCGGAAGCGAGTCAGCGAACCCATGCGTCAACAAAGCTAAAGCTTTGCCTCTCAAAATCATAGCAATTGTCGCAATCCTCATTGCAAGCATGATTGGTGTTGGAGCTCCTCTCTTTAGCCGTAACGTTTCGTTCCTCCAACCAGACGGAAATATCTTCACTATCGTTAAGTGTTTCGCCTCCGGGATCATTCTTGGAACCGGTTTTATGCACGTTTTGCCTGATTCTTTCGAAATGTTGTCATCTATATGTCTTGAAGAGAACCCGTGGCATAAATTTCCTTTCTCCGGATTTCTTGCTATGTTGTCGGGTCTAGTCACTCTAGCCATTGACTCCATGGCCACGAGCCTCTACACTAGCAAGAACGCAGTTGGGATCATGCCCCATGGTCATGGTCACGGCCCCGCAACCGCAAATGATGTTACCTTACCAATAAAAGAAGATGATTCCGCGAATGCACAACTCTTGCGATACCGAGTCATTGCCATGGTTAGTACACATATATATAGAAACCAGATATTAGTCGACGTTACTAATTTAATTAAATGACGACATATTATCGATAATCATTGTATTTAATTTTTTTATGGATATTTAGGTGTTGGAACTTGGGATCATAGTTCACTCGGTGGTCATTGGACTATCTCTAGGAGCAACTAGTGACACTTGCACCATTAAAGGACTCATCGCAGCTCTTTGCTTCCATCAAATGTTCGAAGGCATGGGTCTTGGCGGTTGCATCCTCCAGGTATATATATAGAATATATATAAGAAAATTTTATCTTTCGTCATATGATAAAATTATATATATATACAAACATCTAATGTTTAATATAATTTCAGGCTGAGTATACAAATATGAAAAAGTTTGTTATGGCGTTCTTTTTCGCGGTGACAACACCATTCGGAATAGCGTTAGGGATCGCTCTATCAACCATTTACAGAGATAATAGTCCAAAGGCTTTGATCACGGTTGGACTTCTCAATGCATGTTCCGCTGGATTGCTCATTTACATGGCGCTTGTGGATCTTCTAGCTGCTGAGTTCATGGGACCTAAGCTTCAAGGTAGCATAAAAATGCAGATCAAGTGTTTCGTTGCGGCTCTTCTCGGGTGCGGTGGAATGTCAATTATCGCCAAATGGGCTTAATCATGTGGATTTCATTGTCGAACTAAAAACCATTTTAGGTTTAAGTCTCGATTCTCTATCGTTTTTCTATATTTTCCCTTACAAAATACTTGCGTGTGGATCTATCAAAATTTAAGGAACATGTCTTTTGGTAGATATGTAAATGTGATAGGTCCCACGATTCATAGTTTTTTTTTTTATCTTCCTTCGTTTTGTCAAGGCAATATAGTTCATATCGTGGGTAATGTTTTCGCATCTCTTATAAATAAATTAAAAAAAATATTTTCTTTTCATGATAAGTAATTTGAAGGAAAGAAAATATTTTTTGCTATGTAATTTATTTTCGGCAAAGCTGCATGCCAATAATTGGAATATTAATCCCAATGACATAGTCTATATATAGTAGTTAGGCCACTATTGGTCCATTAATGTCAATCACTAGCATTGCGCACCATACTGCTTTAATTCTCAAATTTATTTTTGTGTGTACTGATCCAAGGAGATCAAGTCAAAGTTCCAACAAACAAAAGTCAGATATTATAGACGAAGTATATCTAGATCCAGTCGGTTTACTTGGAAAAACTACATATGTCTATCGGCCCATTTATGAAGTTGGCCCATCTGAAGTCTGATACAAACTTGCATACCCCTACTGTTTGTTATAAACCATGGCTTACAGAAATTGTAAAATCTCTTGAAATATCTGTAACAGTTTCAACCAAATTCGATGGCTGGGACAGACCAAAGGGATGAGATCGTAAGTAGAAGAAACAGTATAAGAGTGACGACATGGAAACATGTGCATGACTCACCTAACTCTATCTCTCTAATTAATTTATGTTCCTGCTTACTTTGGTCACTTAACTATGTAACGTACCATTTTCATATAAATATGATTCTCGTGAACAACCACACACACCACTACGTACTTTCATAAAGGAAGCCCTTGCCTAGTTTTTTTTTTTTTTTTTTTTTTTTTTTTGA
>OVAQ01000731.1:0-25837 GCA_900406345.1 Erysimum cheiri
AATGTTATATTATGTGGTGAATTCTGATTGGTTTTTACAAAAGAGGTGAATAAAAAAATTCAGGAGTGAACCCAAGTATTTTTCTAAACAAAATAAAATGACCGTCACTACCAACTTAAATATTAACTTGTGTGTTTGGTTATATATGTCTAAATAAAATAAAATATAATTGCAGGTAGCTAAGGAGATGGTCTGGAATTTCAACTTCATTAATTGTGTGATTGTGGATTTACTCACAAAATCGGTTACAATCATCTTTCTCCATCCACAACAAGCCTTGGAGTATTCTGCTTTTGTGTGCTTCGTCGGTGGATTCTGAATTAGATAATTTTTGGTTTAAAGGAGGGACTAAAACAGTAATAACTATACTTTGTTAGGACATCTTTTTCTTTCAACCTTTCAAACCACCATAATAGTAGTTTACATCCAATTTTTTTTTTTTTTTATGATGTTTATGTAAACAAGCTAACAAAATTTATAACTCAAAAAGAAACAAGACACTACAAAGGCAAAACTTATTTTGTTTTGTTCATTATATAACATCCTTTGATAATATGTTCAAATTCCGCTTCTTCGTGATATTCAACATCATAATGATTTAACTCCGAGTGAACACTACCTAACCGGCCACACTATTCACATGAGTCCTAGGAATAATAAGAAGTAAGAACTAATATGCCGGAAGCGACACATTAGCGATATCCTTAGTTTGTGTCACTGTGTGATGTTCTATGTGTTATTGATTCTAAATATAGACATTTCTTGCGTTTAGATAACATATAGGATTACTCAGAATCCGCCACTATTTTTTCAAAAATTCGATTTAAAAAGCGGATACAATCGAATTCGTATTAAACTGTGCTTAGAAATGAGTAGAAGACAGCTTTCAAAATGGATGAAAGTCTCTGTGAATGGCTTTTCATGCCATTTTGGTCTTTCTAATGTGCCAAACACTTTGATGCCAAACAAAATTGTGGTCGTATATTTGATAAAATTGTCTTACTTAGTTTTTATTTTCCTTTTGCACAAAAAAAAAGTATTTTCCTTTTTCTATTTCTTTTATTTTTATTAAAATAATTACAAATCCATAAAATATGATTAAAATACTTTTCTGAGACATATTATGAGTTTAATAAAGAGTTTAAGCTATGAAAAGAGAAGTCTTGAAAACCCTTTTGCTTCAACGTCGAAACTAGACATCACTAACAAGATCCTCGTGAACCAAGTTCTCTTAGAAGTCTTAAGCTTCTTGTTCGTTAACTAAGCTTTTAACTTTCCATCAACACGAGCTCGTATTTTTTTTTTTTTTTTTTTTAAAAAAAAAACGAGNTCTTATGCAAAGCTTAACTATATATAGAAATGCGACGTTTGATCACATATCTTAGCCCAAAAAAAAAAGATCACATATCAAATCATACATGAATACACCAATACACATGATTCATATCTATAGTATAGGGTGGTCCAGAAAAATGAGAAAAAGGATCTTATCTCTTTCCACCAATTAAACGTATCTCGGTTACTTTATACGTACGTAAATTTATGGGTTTCATCTATGTGTCAGATTACCTCATTCACACTTTGCTTTCATATCTTCCTTTGTCCTCTTCTTCCCTTTCATCGTCCCACACTTGTATTTTTCCTTTGGACTTTTTTGCTTTTTGTTTTTTTTTCTATACATTTCCGGTGTTTAAACAAATATAATGTATAATCACACACCCAAATAGGACCCAAGAAATCCATGTATGTATAAATTAATATAAGCATGATGATAGTAATTAATAAAGGTTTAGAATGGTTGTGGCAGTTGGAATAGAAATCCATTTGCGGATTAGACCGCTTTTTATTTACTATTCATAAACTATAATCTGTAATATTATAGATTGAGAAAAACAAAAAAAATTCGCCGTAAATCAATTACAGACCATTTTTACATAAAAATAAATTTGGTTTGTGGTGGATTGTTGTCCGTCTTAAAAATAAAATAGTCTACTCTGCTAACGATTTAGTCCGCTTTTCCGCACTATTCGTTTTAAGTTTTGTTTGATAAACCTTTGTTTTTAAAGTTTATATACAAGAAATGAACAACACATCATGTTTCAAACAACTTCTATTTTCCTATGATTTTAAGAAGCCATGAAAAAAGACAACTATTTTAATGTAAATTACCCTATTAAGAAAGAAACATATTTTTTATATGTAAAATAGGACAACATCAAAGGTACTCGAATAATGTAATATTTGAAACATGTTGACTGATGAGATGGTCAAACAATAAATCCAATGAAACTTCTATGATACTAAATTACTTCTAAATTACTTCTTTAAAATAAGAAAAGGTCAGTCAGTCTCTTCGTTAAACATTAAACAAGACTAATAGAGTAAATATAATAGTAATATGACCTCTGTGAGATGATAAGGGGTAAAATATTGGAAGTGAAAAGAATAGGAAAATAATGATCAATTACAGATTTGGAAACTGGTGAAAGGGTAAAATGGATTTTTTGTGTATAAATTACAGAGTTGTTTGCTTCTGCATCTTCCTTCATTCACTTGTCAGACTCATTTATCCTGACACAACTTCCTACCACACAAAATTCCGTTTTAAATTTTATAAGATTATTAAAATGCTTATGAACACATAATATTAGAGCATCCACAGTAGTGTGAATATGTGAGTATAGGTGTAAATAATTTTTTAGTATTATAATTAGAGAAAGAGAAAAGAGAGAGATAGAGATAGATAGAGAAAAGAAATTTTTTTTCTTTTTTATAATGTCCACACCCGAATGCAACTCTACATGTGGGTTTTGTTGAAAAGCCACTTTTTACATTATTTTTCTATATTAAATTACATACACCCGCCTACATGCGCCACTGCGCTTGCTCTTATAATTGCATTCATAAAATGTAATAACACAACACAAAAATGCATGTATTTTTTTTAAAAAAAAGGCAAAAAGTGCACGTATTTTACTGAGAAACCAAAACTTTTTAATGTATCTAAACTTATTTCTATATAAATCGTGTTTTTTTATTTATGTTATTAAATTATTTAAGTGAAAAAATAAGTTTGCAATGACTAAATGATATTTTTGGCTGTTAGCACTTAGCAGTGTCAGGTTTTCTTAAATATCTATTGAAGAATTTCCAGAAATTTTATAGATATCTTAAGAGCTTATTTTTCTTAGATTAGAACAAATAGTACTAGAAAATATCAACTGTCTGAAATATCCAATTCAATTAATGGCTAGCAGCATAATGTTAATTTCACAATCATTTGAAGTTAAATTGTTTGTGTTATAATATTGTATCGACATAGAAAAGTATGAAACATACATGTGAAAGTAATAGATCAACTAGTCATTAAAGGAGACTATATGAATTTAGTTCAAATTTAAAACCGCATTTTACTTGAAGACAAATATGTTGCTATCATGCTACGGCGAATTCAACATGTTAATTAAGGCCGATATGTATCTCAGAAGTCAGAAAGTATACCGGTGAAAGTTGTAGAACTTGAATTTTTTTAGGTAATTAAAAGAATTGTAAAACTTGTACGTAATTAAGAGAGTAAACTGATAAAAATATAAGTAAACTTTTTTAAAAATAATTTAGGGTAGATACCAGATTTATGGATGAATTTAGATTAATTTTTGGAGAAAATACCGTCGATTACATTTTTTTTGGATATTCAAATAGGGCCATAAGCAAGAGTTCATAGATAGATCGAACTCGAACCATGTTCGCATTCCAAACCCATTTTTTTTATCGCTCGACCACAAGATTTGGGATAATATAAATAAAATTTCTCAAAAAAATAAAATAATTATCATCATGTTAATTAATGTGCTTAAAAGAACTAAATAAATAATAAATAGAATATAGATCAAAATATTATGGAGTATATGGAGAACTTCACATTCAAGAAGTTAAATGAAGTACTCTGGTAATGTACAGAGCTATAAATTTGGTTCTCGTCAACATCCGTAATTATTTGTGCTGATGTACGTTTCTCGGTATTAATTATATATAATTATCAATGATGCAACCTGTGAGGTCCTCGTGAATTGGGCCATATAACGTATACTCACTCTCTCCTTTACGTATATATAAAAAAAATACTATAATGCAGATGGTTCTTTGGATGATATGTGGCGAGAGTAAAACAAAAATATACACAATGTACTGAATTCTCCTTTTGATCTTTATTTTTGTTTATTAGTGTTTGTTATTCACGTTTATGAAACGAGCTTTCTTCAGATATTTGAAGACTGTTATTTTTAGTATCCAAAAGATCTAATTTGTGTTCTTGGGTTAAGCATGTTTGGTTCTTAATGAATGTTGCATGTTTGATCTTCTTTCACAATGTTGCATATTTGAGGAGCAAATTCATTTTTCTTTTTTAATTCATATTTCTATACTAGGAAGGTAGTTATATGAATAATTACTCTTCTAGAATATGAGTAACTTCAAAATAAATGTTGTATATTTATTAGATTTTAAAATTATTGATTTCATTTTTCTTAGACTTTTATTATAATATTTATGAATTCATGTGGTGTGAAACATAAATTATTTTTAAGAATATAAATAAAGTTTAAATTAACAAGTAAACTATGATGGCATTCTGTATTTAGTTTCACTTTAAATAATATATATCGAAGAATAATTTTGAAGTTTTTTTTTAATTGACAAAATGTACATTTTGGTTATTTGTTTTTTAAAATCATCCAGAACCATTTTGTCAGTGACAAATATAAGATAAAGTCATTGGTTCTAAATCATATACTTTTAATAATTTTGACAAATCACATTTCTTCCAAACTGCATCGCTTTTACAGTTCAGCGACTGGAAACAAATACTAGTTTGTCTGTGATCCATAAGATAATGGTCAATGCCATAATATATTACCTCTAGTTATGAGAGTAATGCGAGACTTGTTCTATCCGTAAAAGTTTTTTTTTAATATAAAATGGCATAAAAGTTATAGGTTGAGTTCAAAACATTTGTGTGTTTTTGGCCAAAACTTTCAGTATGTATAGCTCGTGAAAGAGACAAAAGTATGGAACTTCTTTGGCCCATTGAAAATGTTGTGTAGGTTATGGTCTCAACTTCTACCAACCTTTTTCGCCACCCACATGTGTTATTCATATGCTGTACTCTACCATGTGTAAGATTGTATGAATCTCCGTGAATGGAGAGTTATGTATTCATCACATATATATAGGGTTACATGAGATAAGATCAAATCTACACAAGATATATACACATATAAGGTTCTCATGTATCTTATCTAACACCCCCCCCCCCCCCCCCCCCCCCGCCCGGGGGGGGGGGGGGGGGGGGTNATCTTGAAATAAAATGGTCGGAAGGCCTTTAGTGAAAATATCGGCATATTGGAGGGATGAAGGAACATGAACAACCCGAATGTAGCCCAAAGCGACTTTTTCTCGAACAAAGTGTATGTCAATCTCAACATGTTTGGTGCGTTGATGTTGAACCGGATTGGTAGACAAGTAAACGGCACTCACATTGTCACAAAAGACCACTGAAGTACGAGGGATTGGCAGACGCATTTCAATGAAGAGATTACGGAGCCATGTGAGCTCATCGACCGCGTTAGCCACTCCTTTGTACTCGGCTTCAGCACTGGAACGGGAGACAGTTTGATGTCGTTTTGATGACCACGAGATAAGGTTATTGCCAAGGAAAACACAATAGCCATAGGTAGAGCGCCGTGTGGAGGGACAACCAGCCCAGTCCGCATCCGAGTAAGCCACCATAGCCGTAGGAGAGGACCGATGAAGTTGAAGACCGTGTGTAATAGTGCCCTTAACGTATCGAAGAATACGTTTTAGAGCATTAAAATGGTCTTCACGTGGGTCATGCATAAAGAGACATACTTGTTGAACTGCATAAGAGATGTCTGGCCGAGTGAAGGTAAGATATTGAAGAGCGCCGGCGAGACTTCGATACAGGGTTAGATCTTTGACCGGCGGGCTATCAGAATCAATCTCGGCGAGCTTAGGCTTTGTATCAACCGGAGTAAGACAAGGATTGCAAGATGTCATGTTAGCTCGATGAAGATATCTGCAGCGTAATTTTGTTGGTGAAGAAACGTGCCCTGAACATTGCGAATAATGGATATCCCGAGAAAGTGATGGAGGGGTCCAAGATCCGTCATTGCAAAGGCGGAATTAAGAGCATATATGACCTCATCAAGAAGAGCCGGTGAACTAGCGGTGAGAGCAATGTCATCGACATATAAGAGGAGATAGGCGATGTCCCTGCCACGTGGTAAGACAAACAAAGAGGGATCCGATATACTTTAAATAAAACCAAACTTCGTAGCAAAAGTAGAAAACCGTGTGTACCAAGCTCGCGGAGTTTGCTTGAGTCCGTAAAGGGAGCGGGCGTAAGAGGCACACATGATTCGGTTTGGTAGGATCTTTGAATCTCGGAGGTTGGTGCATGTATACAGTTTCTTTGAGATCACCGTGAAAAAAAGTGTTCTTGACGTCAAGCTGTCGGAGCGGCCAATTTTTGACTGTGGCGACATGTAATATGGCACGAATGGTGGCTGGTTTGACTACTGGGCTGAAAGTCTCATCACAGTCAATGCCTTGTTGTTGGGACTTGCCATTTGCAACGAGCCGAGCCTTGTATCGTGCCAATCTCCCTGTTGAGTCAAACTTGTGCCTGTATAACCACATAGAGCGAATGATGTTAGCAAACTTGGGCCGTGGTACTAAAGACCACGTTCCCGTTTTAATAAGAGCATTGTATTCCTCTCCCATGGCTGGATTCCAATTTGGATCTGTTGCTGCCTGTACATGGTTTGATGGTAATGATGAGACTTTGGTGGTATGGAGGCAAAGCCGGGTGACCGGTTTAACAATACCGGACTTGCTTCGGGTTTGCATAGGATGAGTGGTGGTTGTTTGAGTCGGTGGTGGTACAGTAGGAGGCGCAATTGGAACCGGTTGTGGATGAGCCGGAAGAGGAGACAGGCGAGGAATCGGTGGTGTAGTAACAATGATCTCCTCGGGAGGAGCTGGCTTCGGCATGTTAGCAAAGGGGAAGACATTCTCGTCAAAAACCACATGTCTAGAGAGAATTATCTTCTTGGTGGAGATGTCAAGACAACGGAATCCACGGTGATCAGAGGGGTAACCAAGGAAAACACACGCTGTCGATCTAGGCGCCAGTTTATGTTGAGATATTGGAAGCAAATTCGGATAGCATAGGGAGCCAAAAACACAAAGATGATCATAACGCGGTACCTTGTTGTATAGACGCGTGAAGGGGATCTCATTGTTGATGGCTGCTGAAGGTAAGAGATTGATGGTGTGAGCTGCCGTGTGAAGAGCTTCAACCCAATAGGAAGGCGACATGTGGGCTTGGGTGAGGAGAGTACGAAGTGAGTTGTTGAGAGTGCGTAGCATCCGTTCTGCTTTACCATTTTGTTGTGATGTATATGGGCAGGAGAACCGAAAGCTTGTGCCGGTGGCAGCAAAGTGATCATGAAATTGACGATTATCATACTCACGGCCATTGTCACATTGGAGAAATGTGATGCCTCGGTGAAACTGTGCTTGAACCATTGCCGTGAAGTGAAGATACCTGCTGAAAACATCACTCTTCCGTTGTAATGGGTACACCCAAACGTAATGACTGTAATCGTCAAGAAAAATGAGATAATATTTGATGCCATTTATGCTTGCAACAGGTGATGTCCATAAATCAGAGTGAATTAAATCAAAAGGCTTGGAAACAAATGTTGTGGAATCATAGAAAGGTAGGCGAACATGTTTTCCTAATTGACACGCATGACACAATGTTATCAAGTCGGTCTTTGTGGTAGAGATAAAACCTAAAGAAGAGAGAGATTGAAGAGTGGAGGAGCTTGTGTGCCCGAGACGACGATGCCACAGGATACCCGTCGGTGTAGAGACTAAAAATGCTTGTGCAGGAGGTACTGGTGGCGTTATCGTGTACAACGGACCGTCACTGTTGCACCTGAGCAGCTTCATCTGAGTCTTTAGGTCCTTAACACAAAATCCAAACAGATCAAATTCCACAGAACACTTATTATCAGTAACAAAACGACGCACAGATATAAGGTTTCAAATGAGTGAAGGGCTCACGAGAACATTTTGTAATCGAAGAGGGTGTGAGGAAGTGGGTATAGATGTGGAACCGGTGTGAGTAACAGGGGCAGAGGATCCATTACCAACCATAATTGAGGGAACAATGCTTTTATTAAAAAGGGAACGTAGCGTACCTGGCTGAGTTGCAACATGATCAGTGGCTCCGGTATCCATGACCCAAGAGTTCCCAGATGGATCTTGCAACATCATGGTGCTGAATGCTTGTGGCAGAGGCGAGAGTTGAGGCATGTAGCCCACAGAAGGAGCCGGATATCGAGACTAAACATGATGAGCTTCAGCTTGTTGTCGAGGATGTTGGTAGTTGCCAAAGGAGCCAGCGTATGGAGCATTGTAAGCGGAATGATATGGTGGAGGTGCAACGGGAGGTGGCGCACCGTACGGTGGCTGGTACGACCATGGAGGTTGATTGTAGCTCCATGGAGGGTAAGTGAATTGGTTATTGTTCCAGTTGTTGCGACCTCTTCCTCGGTTGTTGCGGCCTCGTCCTCTGTTCCTGTTATTGTTGTTGTAGCCGCGACCTGAGTTATTGGTGTTGTTGTAGTCCGAAGCGTTGATGCGTTGTGGCTGATTCTGATTGGTGAGCAGAACCGTTGGAGAAGACGCGTTGGTGGTGTGTTGCGGGGCAGATTTGACTTGCTTGTCAAGTCTCTTTTCTTCCATTAAAAGCATCGATCGGGCTTTGGTGAAAGTCGGATAAGGGGTCTGATGTTGAATGACATTTATGATGCTATCAAACTTGTCAGACAACCCATTGAGCATATGCATCACTAACGCCCGATCAGTAACCGGTGAATCAAGATTAGCTAATAGATCAGAGAGCGATTTCAGCTTGTGAGTATAATCGGTGATATTCATATCGTCGATCACAAGAGTACGAAGTTCATTGTCGTATTGGAGAGATCGTGATTCCTTGTTATCACGAAATAGGTTCTCAAGCGTGAGCCAGATGTCACGCGCCGTGGCCTTGGCTTTGAGGATGGTGTCTAGAATTTGTTCTGACACAGTGCCATAGATCCACATTTTTACAAGCCCGTCATGTTCTTTCCATTGTTTTTCGTTATCAGAAATTGGTGCAGAGGAGCCGTCGAGATGTTCTAGAACACCAAAACTGCTGCAATGAGTCTCAAAGACCTCGCGCCAAATGTCATAGTTCAGCTTGTCCATATCAAGCTTGATCGGGATGTAGCCTCGAATCTGAGAGATTCCAAAGGGCTTGTCGATGCTGGTAAGGGCGGCGGTTTGATTAAGGCCAGCCATTTATCACCAGTTACGAAAACAGAAAATAAAAGAAAAAAGATAAGAGAAGGGACGAAGGGAAGAGAAAAGAAGAGCGCGGAGAAGGATCGAGAAAAGCTTTAGGGTTTGCTTAGCTCTGATACCATGTAAGATTGTATGAATCTCCGTGAATGGAGAGTTATGTATTCATCACATATATATAGGATTACATAAGATAAGATCAAATCTACATAAGATATATACACATATAAGATTCTCATGTATCTTATCTAACACCATGCTCTCACTTGGACTTTTGAAGCTTTTTATGAAGTGCTTCAATCTTCGTTATCCTGATGGGTTAAGTTTTCTAATTCTACAGTTCTTTATCGAAATATAGAGATGTACATTTTGGCTAGTGGAGGAAGGTGTGGGGCAAGAGTCCATATTCTTCTCACATGGTTTTAGAAAGCTATGACAAGAGAATTCATTAAATTTGTGTGATGATGACTACGTTACGTAACGTACTTAAATATTTTTTCACTTGACTTGACTTGACTTGCTACCTTATGCATGGATCATGGAAAAGTATGTATCCGGATGATGTTGGTGCGGAAAAAATCTTATGCAGAAGGTTACACCAAATTCAATAGCTGATAGAAAACTACACTCTCAACACGTACCAAAACAATGCTTTTTTCGGATAGTTTTGGATAAGTGGCCGTTCGAGATGCATTTTAGAATTTCTAATTTATTATTAAAAATTCATTTAATATATTTTCCGAATGGTAACATATGAGATGAGAACCATAATCAATAATCATAAACAAAAACCGTGTCATATCTCGTTTTCATTCATAATTTATGTTTGAAGTTGCATATCTATGATAAAATTTTGAATGCCGGACTATCATCTAATTTTGTAGTATTAATTTACGATAGTCGATAACTTCTTTATTTATTTTATTTTTTTGTTAATATGGTAGTCGATGGTTATAGTAGTGAAAATATTAAAATACCACACAGGCGTTGAAGTATCATCTTAAAAGAAAAAAAAAGAATAGAAAACGTCACGGATTTATATAGACTATAGATCATAGATGTACATATACGAGATACCTTTTAAAAAATAGATTTGGCAGAAAGTGTTAGAATAGAAACGAATTAAGGGTCATGTAATGGTGTTTCTCTTATGTGTCAGCCTTTTCATCAACTCATGTCTTGTTTTTTCTTATTTTATTTGATTTCTATAATTTCTTATGCCTTTTCTAAATAATCTTTTATTATTTAAATAACCTACTGCATGTACATATGTTTTTTTTTTTTCAGTTTATGTGTTTAGATTATTATGTAAATATTTTAGAATGTGGATGTTTTCTTTTTTACCTCAATTTAACATCTTCATTAGGATGCTTTTATTTTCGAATGCTTTTGTATCAATTTTATTTCAGCTTTTATTATTTAAATAAACTTCTCTTTTATTTCATTTTTTTAAAAAACAATTCATGCATAAAGTACAGTTTGGATGGAATTTTGCATCTAAATTTATAAAAGAAATCAAAATGTCCTTACAAAAAAAATTATTTAAAAAATACCAAAATTTTCTTATTAGACCACTTCTCATATTTAGCTTGATTAACAATTTTGTATCTATGTAACAAAATTAAAAGATTTTCCTCCAGAACTAAAGTGATAATTAGATTTTTTTTTTTTTTTTTATTGAAAATATTGGTTGATACGAATCCCCTTTTCTGTTATCTCAGTTCCTCTCTCATGCAAGGGTTTCTAGCGGATAAATTGTTTGTTAGTGCTTCGTTTTTATTCAGATACATCATATGGTGATCATTGATTGATGTTACGTTAGGTGCTTGCATTTTTGTACAATTTGAACTAATAGCTATTAGATACAGTTTGCATGCTTGAGAACTCATCCTTTACTTGTATATATATATAGTCAATTACTCAATCACAAACTCATTGAAAAGGAAGATTGCATTGAATAAAACGTGTGTTATTAAGTTACAAATCTACGTAGCGTGGGCATGAGAAATTTTAGAAATATTATTCTTAAAAGTTAGTATTGTGATTTGTGGTTTTGTTATTAATTAGTTTTGAATTTAATGTATCTGACAGATACGTATATTGGAAAATATATATTCAAAATGCTAGGTGTTAGTACAATTTTAATCATTCAACTAAATAAAGTTAAATTACATTAGAAGGGAGGAATAAACAAACCCAAATGCTAGGTGTTGATATAATTTTGAATGGCATTAAACGTTGTATACGTCGATATTTTGTTGGTGTGGTTTCCCTGCCTTTTCTTCTGGTTTCATTTGTGTTTAATAGTTTATCAGTTTAGCAATACAAACAAAAAAAAAAAAAAAAAAAAANCAAGAAGGAAATAAACAAAACCAAAATAGCAACATTGGCATAGTTTTGGATAGAAAATAGAATTTAATCCTACATATGTTGATGCTCGTCGTTGTGGTAGTTGTCATCTTGATCACCTCTCGGTTTCCATCTTGATCACCTCTCGGTTTCCATACCCTTGGCATGTAACAAACGGATGATGAAGTTCTTGTACTATCAAACATATCATTGGCTTATTATATAATATAAGTAATGAGCCTAACTCAACACTCAAAAGTTAGTTCAAGGGAGGAGGTTTGACTCACACTATATATATTGCCCAAGAAATTTATTTCTTTCCGATGTGGGACTCTAACAAACTCCCCTCACGCTCATGACTGGACATCTGAAGCGTGAAGTTTGTGGGACTGGACATCCATGGGTAGAAGCTCACTATCAAGAAAATTACTTTGGCTCTGATACCATATTAGTAATGGACCTAACTCAACACCCAAAAGGTAGCTCAAGGGAGGAGGTTTGCCTCACACTATATATATTGCCTAAGGATTTTATATATTTTCAATGTGGGATTCTAACACACCAAACTCACGCTTAGGACTGGACATCTGAAGTTGACTCTGATACCATATTAGTAATGGGCCTAACTCAACACCCAAAAGCTAGCTCAAGGGAGGAGGTTTGACTCACACTATATATATTGCCCAAAGAATTTATTTTTTTCCGATGTGGAACTCTAATGTTATAAAGAGATTGATGATGAGTGCGGTCATGAGAGAAGGGTTAATTAATATTCAAACGTTTTCTCTCTCTTTCTAAATAGTTTTTGAAAACACAAAGTATAGATAATTGTATTTTATATATAACTAATAAGTGATATATATAACTACCAATTCATCAATGGTGCTCCGTATGGGAACTTTCGACTAGGTCAAATTAGACAAGGCGATCTGTTTTCACCTTATTTATTTATTCTATGCACATAAGTTCTTTCTCATAGGTTACGGCAAGCGGAGCAACGCAAGAATATTCACGGTATCAAAATATGTACACGAGGCCCGGCTGTTTCTCATTTATTATTTGCTGACGATTCGCTGTTCTTCACTTTGGCTAATTGGAAGTCATGTCAAGCTATTAAAAAGATTTTGAGTCAGTATGAGGCTGTGTCCGGACAAGCGGTGAATCTACGAAAGTCAGCTATATATTATACGTTTGGTAGTGGTGTGAAACCAGACACACGACCGCGAATGTGGCATATTTTAGGTATTCATAATGAAGGAGGAGGAGGCAAATATCTGGGTTTACCTGAACAATTTGACAAAAAGAAGTTGGAGTTATTTCACTACATCGTACGTGGAACCAGACACATCTCCAGGGGGATGCGTTGCAAGTCAATAACCCGATTTGACTGTGTAAACTCCATCCTTATTCAACCTCATCCGGGTAATCTGATTCTAAAAAAATTGTTGTGGAAAGTGAAGACTGCTCCTAAGATCAGACACTTTAGCCGTTCTTCTCTGAAACAGCTTCATTAGCAAATTTACATTTCTTTTATTTTCATATGTTATTATATAGGAAACTACTACGTAACTTTTTCCAATATCGAAGTTTTACATTTTTCTTATTTTCATATATTATATTTTTTCTTTTTATACATATTTTATATAAAAATTAGTAAAAATGTTAATTAATAAGGTGTCTAATCATGATTGATCGTTTTAAATCCCACATGTACGGTATTAGAAGCTTATAGCATCAAATTTTATATAGTATAAAATCAAAAATTTTAACTAATGAAGTTTCTAATTGTGATTGGTCGTTTTAAATCTGATGTGAACGGTTTTAGAAGCTTATAGCCTCGACTTTTATAGAATTTTTAGAAACTTTTCTATATTCTTTTTTGCTGCTATGAAAATTTGAAAGTTTTCCATTAAAACATTTTTGAATTATTTAACATTTCTTGGCATTCGAAAGTTAGCAAATTTACATTCTCTTATTTTCATATGTTATTATTTAGAAAACTACTACGTAATATTTTCCAATACCAAAGTTTTACAATTTTCTTATTTTCATATGTTATATTTTTCCTTTTTCTAAATATTTTTATATAAAAATTTATTAAAAATGTTAATTAATGAAGTGCCTTATCGTGATTGATCGTTTTAAATCCCACGTGGACGGTTTTAGAAACTTATAGCCTCGACTTTTATATAATATAAAATTATCTTCTAGTTTAATGAAAGGTTTAGTTGTTGTTAAAAAAAAAACTAAGAAGTTCACCATCTATTGCGTGGATTTGAAATTTATTTAAAAAAACTTTCTTTTTATAAATTTTTGTAAATTTTACTTTTAATAAAATTAAAATTTTACGTAAAAACATTCTCACTCGGCCATAACAATAAGCAATAGCGTTTTCCACTAATTATAATTTAAATATGAAATGAAACTATATCAATAGAAGTCAAATATAAATTATTAATTTTTATTTATATTTAATAAAATATATTTTTTTTACATAATAGCATTATACGTTAAAATTTTAGATGTACAAAATTTATTTACCAAAGTGAAACAAGAAAAAAAACACAAAATGAATTATAATTAACAAAGTAACATGATAATATAAAAAGGTCACTTACAAAAAAAATTGCATGTACAAATTGAGGATTTAGTTTGAAAACATACTTTAATTTTTGAGAGGATATTCTTAATCCCACTGTAAATTCAATATTTTAAACAGATATTAAAATTAGAGGAAAAGCTACCAGATATTTCCAAAACAAAAAAATATTATATTTGGTTATGAAATTGTTTATTATATGGAAATTGTTTATTATCCGTTTATCAACCGTTTTTTCTTTTTCGGAGACATTGCTCATATTAGTATCTTCCGGAGATTTGCCCAAAAAAAAAAACGTATCTTCCAGAGTGGAGAGACTCGTACCACTAATTTTCTGTTTACATAGAATTCTTTAAAACTCTCGGTCTCAAAAGCATCAAAAGCTATTAGTTATGTTTATTAATTAACACCCCCTATACCAACAGTTGTGGAGAATACAAGCCAGTCCCAAAATTCTACACTTTTTTTGGAGATGTATTTTGAGTAACTGTTTACCTGTTGCAGGGAATATCTCTTACAGACATCTATCCAGAGATGCAGCCTGCCCAAGATGTCCGGATCATGTGGAATCTGTGAACCACCTCCTGTTCCAATGTACTTTTGCAAGGTTAGTGTGGGCTATCTCACCAGTCCCTGCTCCAATTAATAGAGGGAGAATGGACTCAGTCAGTCTATTCCAATTTATACAGAGCCTTCAATTTAGAAAAGGAGGGGCCAGAATATGATGCCCAAGATGTCTTAAACCGAGCAATGGAGGATCTGGATGAATGGGAAAAATATTGATGATAAACGTCCCATATCAGAAATATAAGAACTAATGAACTACTATGCGATAAGATCCTTTGACCTAAATAATAATACTACTACCGATGTGGAGCCTCCTTGTGGATGTAATTTCCACGTTGTCCACGCTTCATACCTAGATGTCTGAGCGTGAGGGAGGGTATTGATGATAAACGTCCTACATCGGAAATATAAGAACTAATGAACTACTATATAAAAGGTTAGAGTTAATCCACTCATTGCCAATTGGTTTTGAGTTGGAAGCCCATGATAAGCTCGATTCTAACAAAAGAAGAGGAGAAGATAACAAACATGGAGCACGCCTACTGGAACCCCAACTCCCAATGCCAAAGGAAAATGTGAAATGGAAACGGCCAATGCAAAACTGGGTAAAATGCAATATTGATGATGTGTGGCCAAAAGAGGGAAACAAATGTGGAGTTGGACGGGTTCTTAGGGACGACACTGGGCGTATTCTATGGCTGGGAGCACGAGCACTGCCTCGGACAAAAACAGTGATGGAAGCAGAAGTGGAAGCATTGAGATGGGCTATGCTTACCATGAACAGATTTCAATACAAAAAGGTAATCTTTGAATCAGATGCTCATGATCTCATCAAGCTGCTCAATAGTGGTGAAGGTTGTCCTCATTTGAACCCAATACTTCAAGACACTTTAATTAGATTTATGTTTAAATGAGCTTAAATGAGCTTAGATTTCAGTTACAAACTCAAAACAATACCGTTTTATGTCTTATGTGCCGTCCTAGTCATCACCGGTTAACGGAACAGTAACTCCGTCACACGATTTGGGGGTTTAAGCCAGATTGGTATAGTTTGTGTGGAAAATTCAAATTTATACTTAGTTTATGTGGTTATAAGCACAGAAGAAAGTTATGTGTAGGAATCGGCTAAAGTAACATAGTTCATGGGGGTTTAGGCCGTTTTCCCATAGAATAGCGAAGGAATCTATTTCTTTTGAGAATTATATCCTAAGTTGTATTCTATTGTGCCTAGATGGTTGAATTCCATAGTGGAACTAGATATGGAGTTGTAATCTTTTGGTTAATGTTGGTTAATGAAAAGTTGATGTTGAGCCAAAAAAAAAAGAAAAAAAAAAAAAAAAAACACATTAAATTTTTATTCATAAAAGTTGACCATTACAAAACATTATATATTATTCATTGATCATCGTTACAAACACTTTTGTCAGATCAAGAGAGCTCAATGCTCGAAGCTAACGATGAGCAACGAGATAATCCAAGAAAGAATCAATATAACGATCTTGTCTATCTAAATCTCCAAACACTCCTTTCATATCCTTCACATTCTCTCTATAAACCTTACCTTCTTCATCCTCCATTACCAATCTCAACGATTTCGCAACATTTTCTTTAGTAAAGAAACCATTTGTTTCATTTCGAGGGATCATATACCCTATTTTCTTCTCCTCGAGCACTCTCCCAATATATCCTTGGTCATACAAAAAAGCCAGCATCACCATCGGTTTACCAAACCGTATGGCTTCAATTATTGTACCCCAGCCGGAATGAGTCAGTACCAAACCGATCGAATCATGGTTCAATGTTCTCAATTGCTCAACCCAACCTCTCCACACCATCCCTTTGTCAGCCGTACGCTCTTCGAATCCTTCCGGAAGCTCAACCGGTTCAGTATCCCACGGACCACGTCGAGTCTTTAACACCCAAAAAAAAGGTAAACCGGAAATTTCTAAACCGAGAGCGATTGAATTTATCTCGGTTTGACTTGGTTTAGCTTCAGAACCGAAACCTACGTAAACAACAGAGTTAGTTTTCTGCGAATCTAACCACTTTTTAATAGACAGCCACGTGTCAGTATCGTTAAACTTTTCTTCCGGTTTTGGAGGTAAAACTCCTACTGGTATAACCGGTTTCCGGCGAAGATTCGTCACAAGTTCCAACCACTCTGCTTCGTACTCATAACAGCTTCGTATGAAGATGACGTCACAACCGTCGACTACGCCGGCAAGACGGTCAACGTCGGCAATATTCCCTTCGATTGACTCCACCATTACTCCTTTAAAAATGGACTCACATTCGTATAACAGGAAATGTACCGGAGTTTTGAATGGAACCCACTTAGGCGTCGTGAGATAATCCTCCGGCGAAGTTCGGTACTCTTCGAATCCCGGCGGATTCAAAAGTCCGAGAATCCCACAGTTATAAACGCTGAAATAACCGTTCTTGATTCCGAGTCGGTTAGCGATTGAAGGAAGCCAATAAGGCACAAAATCTTGAAGAAGCCAATCAGGTTTTGAAGATTCAAGAAACTCCGTCAGCGGAATTTTTAAACAGTCGTAAGCGATTTTTAGATAAGGAATAAGATCGAAAGGTACGTCGGTGGTGGCTTCAGCGTCTTCGGGGAGTTTGTTGTGGCCGGGAAAAGGGAGCTTGACGAAATTTATGGCGGAGGAGAGATTTTCTGGCAACCGTGGGAGGAGGCGGTCGATGTTACGAGGAGTGGAGATGAAAGACAAGGTGTGACCCTTTTGAACTATGAGCTTAGAGAGCTCTAAGTATGGAACCATATGGCCAAAGGCTAACCATGGAAACATTGCTACGTGGAGCTTTGTTTTATCTCCATTGTTGTCTTTAATGTTTGCCATTGTATGAATTATGAACTATAAAGATGATCGACTCTAGTATTGTTTTATATAAGAAAAAATATATATATTTTTTTTTGTTTTGGTTAACATATCATTTGATTGTGATAATATACGTTTGTGTGGCTGTAATGAAAATGTTAATATAAAGATTGGCTCCATTGTGGTCCTTGAAGTGGGGTTTTGTAGAAGTAAACTCCATATGTTGTTTGTAATGTAAGAAGCATGCATTAAGTAAATCATTTATGTGGCTCTAATGACTCTCTACACTAAGATAATATACGTTTATGTGGCTGTAACGAAAATGTTAATATGATCAGATAAGGCTCCATCGTGGTCCTTGGAGTGGGCTCTGGTAGACGTCATTAAACTTGGGGTTGGCAGTAGTGCAATGTTTAGAACATTTTCAATGACGCACCCCATCCTTCCACCGGTTCTTTTATACAGTATCATATTGATAAGATGTGTGGTTGTAATGAAAATGTTAATATCAGATTGGCTCCATCGTGGTCCTTGAATTGGGCTCTCGTAGACGTGAACCCCTTATGGTGGCTACTAAATTACTAGTATGAAAAGATAAAAGACATATACAACCACCATATGGGATACAAGATGCCCTAAGATCCATTAAAAGTAAGAAATTATACCAAGTGTCAATAGCTCAATTGGTAAAGTATCTCAGATAAAGTTTACAAGTCTCTGGTTTGAGTGACATTGGGAGGAAACTATATTAAATGTTTTGGTCTCCGGTTTGAGGGGATGTACGGACATACACACAGAATCTCTTAGTAATTAAAAAAAAAAAAAAAAATTAGAAAGTATATTATGTTGAACTGTGAATATTTTAATTTTTAGCAGCTAAGATCTTGTTTCAAATTAGACGGTCAATAGAAGAGATGTGGTGGTCCGTAGCGAGTGCTTGGTCCCCACAAGTCCGACCCTTGACACATTCTTTTAAAACATTTGTATGGGGCCTCAAAAATTTAGGGGCCCATTTTTTTGAAATTTTTTTTTTTTTTTTTTTTTTTNTTTTTTTTTGTTCAAGGAAAAAAAAAAATTTGGAGCTTTCTGAAATTGAAATTGTGTGGTCTATAGATTATTTAGGGCCCATTACAAATAATAAATTAAATATAAAAACTATGGGTTTGTTTTCAGATCATTAGGGGCCCATTTTTGTAATGTTTAAAATTTTTTTTTGGTGCAACTTTAAGGCTCTTGTATGTATATATGGGCCTCGAATTTTTGTTTCGTATGGGGCCTCATACAGTTCAAGACCGGCACTGGGTCCCCATGCCTTCTGCTGTTTCTTTCTCGCCAAATAACTGCTTGAAAAATATTTCGCAAGATGAATCGCGTTGAACCGGTGAAAGCTGAGTCCGAGATGAGAGCGAAAATCGCAGTAAAAGAGGTAGTATATCGGTGGCCGAACAACTTTCGAGTTAATCTTTTCCAGATGGGAGCCGAGAAACTGCAGGTGAAGAACAAACAAGATGAGCTTGCGCCCATGTTCCATGCAAGCATATACGATCCCCGGTCGATAATCTATTTTGCACAGCAAGCCACAAGTAAAAAGAATATTTGGGGTAACTTCACCAAACCATACCCCATTAATTATGCCAAACCAGACCGAACTGTGAAGAGTCAAAAGAGTAACAAACCCGAGTAGAGAAAACTCTTGGATCGTGAGTTATTAACTTCTTTTACAACTATGGCATCAAACCACGTAGGATATGTAAAGATCAACGATATCAAGATAATTTTTATCCGAACTGAACTCGAACCCGATAGGAACCAAACCGAACCTAACCCGAATATCTAAAATACCCAAACTGGTCGTATGAGACTAAACCAGAAAATCCGAAAACATGAAAACCAAAAAATACGACGGAACCCGAATGCAGGGTGGGCTGTGGGCATTTCAGTTTATGTTCAGGTCAGGTTCGCATTTGATTCGGTTTGGTTAATTTGGTTTAATAAAAGTTCTAGCCAAACAAAAACCAAAATTAGTTGGTTTGGTATAGTTCGGTTTGGTTTTAGTTTGGTCCGGGTTAGTTCGGTTTGCTTTCAATTCGAATTGGTTTAGTTTACAATTTGTTAGTTATAATTAATTTATTTAGTGGTAGAAAATGTGATTATATTGCTAAAATTTAGAAAATCGGCATGGTGAAAATCGAGGTAGTTGTAAAATTTTTGAATAAAACAAAAAAAAGAAGAAGAAGAAGAGAAATGATATACATCAAGGTTTTTGTTGTAACTTGTTAAATGGTGGTTTAAAATCATTGATTTTAGGATGGAGAGAACTTAATAAAAATTTCATGTATATTAAATAATAATATTTAAAAAAAAATATGGATTTAGAATTATCATATAATTTAATTAATTAAATTTATAAATAAAAAACAGTTTGGGTTATTAGTTCGAATTCGAATTTTTTTTCTTGAACTCGATACAATGTTGCTTGCATAAATACACCCTCAAGCTCTTTAAATCGTAAGCACTGCCATCGAAAGAAGAAACATTGGTGCTCTCAAGTTACATAATGGCTTCTTTTTTTTTTTTTTTTTTGTCGAAGACATAATGGCAATATTGCATAATGGAGTATGAAGTTGTGTAAAATATAAAAACGGCAAGACTTGTCTAAAACAAGAAACAAAACGGCAAGAAGTCTATAAAACTGGTAGAAATCTGAAATACATAAGGCAATTGACAACGCAATAACTTAATGTGTTCTAAAAAATATAAAAATATTAAAAGTTGTGAAATAGTGGTAAAATAATTTATCATGCAAACTGTTCTTTCTGAAGAACAGTTTTTAATAATTTTAAGAACAGTTATACCCACTATTCAATATTTTTATTTTAAAACCTTAATAAGAATATATTTAAGTGTTCTCTCTTTACCAATGCCCTAAATAAAGAAGAACGTATTTATAAGATAAAAAAATATATAAAGCTTGCTTGTCGTTTCTAAACACGCAAACGACAAGTAGTTTCTTTGAAAAATCCCAAAATCCAAATTACATCCATATCCAGAAATCGAGAAGGAGACGGCGAAGAAGAAGAAGATCAAAACCAAACCATGACGAGCCACCACGCGATCGAAGTGACGAAGACGGTGCTAGAAGTAGCGGATGTAGCTTGGACCGCTGTGGAAACTTACCACCACCACCACCACAACCATGACGAGAATCACGAGTCAACGGATTCGATTACAGATCCACGAGATCGTGAATTAGAAGCTCTTCGTCAAGAGAATCGTCGTCTCAGGACCTTGCTTGAAGCGAATCTTAAACTCTTTGAGACTCTTGCTGAATCTGCTGCGTTATCACACGATTGCCCTAGCGATGTAAGCATATAAACAAATCCAATTTTTAGGGATTTTTCAAAAATTTTAGGGATTTGTTGATAAATTTCTTGAAATTTTCAAAATCAGCTCTACGCCCGGCTTGTATCTATGGTTACTTCAAGAGAATTCTTGGCTAGATTAGAGAATCTAAGACAAGCTTTATCTAATGGAACTCAAAATCAATTTCCATTCAAAGAACCAACAGGTGTGTGTGTTTATCGAATTTTTATGATTTCGATTTCGAGAGTTTTTACAAGAAAATTGTGTTAATGGAGTTTTATTTGTTTCAGAAGATGATGTGCAGACTGTTGAAGTTCTTATAGAGATTGATCATCAAGAGCCAAGTTGGTGGGTTTTGGTTACTGATGATATGATTCCTAGTAATGTCGAGGAAAAAAGCGCGATCGATAATGATCATTACATTGTTGTGAATGAAGAACATGTGGTTGATGCTGTTGCTCACTTTTTGGCTAAATGTATTATGTCAAATCCCAAAGCTAAGGTATCGTATTCGTATCCGTAGTCTCTTTGTAGCATACAAATTTGGTTTTTCTCGAATCTCATATTTACTTGGCTACTACTTTCGAATTGCAGATTCTTAAACCTGAAGAGCTTCAGAAACGTAAGTTTACAGTTTAGCTTGATATTATATATGTTTAGTTTGATTGGTAACCCCGAGTATAACACTTTAGTTGTTACTAATCAGTAATCACAAAAGTAAGAAGAATTAGTGGTATACTCTGTCTCTGTATTTGCTATTGCCTACCGCTAAAAATCTATTACCGCTTTGTGTCACCAATTTTACCGATAATTTCTAGTTCGCTTACCTGGCTTCTCAACCGGGTTAACTTTGCAGTTCTGGTCCAAGAAGTTACTGCTCTAAGCAAGGTAGGGAAGGTAGTGGATATATGGCATGCTGGGAAAATGTTCTACACACTGTCCACTTGGGGACTCGCATTTGGAGGGTATGTCTGATTTCTGCTTAGAGTTAAATCTGAGATGTTGAAACACAAAAATATTCCGATCGAGCTAAGTAGCGGTTTATTGTTTTCTTTTAGGTTGTACCAAGCTCGTGGTGCGCTGAAGATAGCTGCTAAGGGTGTTCATGCGACAAGCAAGGTTGTTCTTAGGGCTCTCTGAAAGTTATAAGAGGTCCATCTACTGCGATGAAAGCGGAGATGATCTCCAACTATCTTTGGGTTTATGCGACTGAATGACTCTTTGTTTAATTAGTAGTATTGTTTGTGTAAATAGTGTAAATAGGGTTTGATCAATGTTGTATTTAATATCGACATTCGACATTTGTTTCTTTGATTCTTATAAAATGCAGACAATGTGTGAATATCGAACAGAGTTTGCAGTTGCGATTCCTAATCAAATACCGAAAACAGACCTGAAAATTCCAAAGGTGTCTGGAGATTAGAATCAAGCTACTTGATAGGTTGTTAGCTGTTATATTGAGACAAGAGAGCAAGATGCGTTGAGTTTCATAATAGTATTGTGGCAATTAAATAACACCTGCAACTGCAAGTAATGAACATAAACCATCTATACAACTGCATTTTGACATAGTGGGAGTGATCATATCAGTATAATACTGTAAAAAAGAACAGGTGGAAAGGTGGAAGGATGGAGTGCGTCATTGAAACTGTCCTAAACATGGCTCCTCACTGCCAAACACAGTGATGGTCACCACTAGATTCAAAGAAAATAATCATACATTGAGGAGAATAAGGGCCGGCCCAGAGCATAAACAACATAAACCAAGGATTAGGGACCAAAAATTTTATGAATCACTGAAAGTTAAAAAAAGTAATTTAGTGCTAATTTTATTTTACTCTATAATGTTAATAAAATGATGAGATTTGGACTTAAAGCTTTTTTGTTTGGTTTTGATGATTAATATTTCTGTTTGATGTTATCATTGAATTTAAGTTTATAACATTCAAAAAATCTGTAATTTACAGACTGAACAATGGTGAGAACAAGGCAGTTTATATTGATTGCACTTTCAGTATCTAAACCGAAAGTCATGGGTTAACTTCTCCAAACAAAGGTTGGTTAGGTTATTTTTTCTACTCCTTGTACGTGGGATTTTAAATATAGAATGCAGGTTCTTACTTGATACGAGAAACCAAGAGCTTCAAAACTAGAAGAAACACAAAACACTCTAATGACTCTCTACACTAAACCAAACCAAAAAAGATGATTACTTGATTACTTTCTTGCCTTATGGTATCCATGATAAACTCACTACCTCGCGAGTTTACTTCTTTGGTTGGCTCAACTCAGGACCGGCCCGAGTCATTTTACTGTTTAAAGAAAAAAATATATATACAACTATTAGCAAGAATTGAAATCCAGCTCGGCATATTGAAGAAGAAATTTAATGGCGTCGACAAGAGCCCACTTCAAGGACCATGATGGAGCCAATCTGATAACATTTTCATTACAACCACACATCTTATCTTACAAACAACATATATTAAATTTTACAATCAATGCATATGGAGTTTACTTCTCCTAGAGCCCACTTCAAGGACCATGTTGGAGCCAATATGATATTAACATTTTCATTACAACCACAACCACGCAAACGTATATTTTCACAATCAAATGATATGTTAACCAAAACAAACAAAAACATATTTTCTTCTATAAAACAATTCTTCAGTCGATCATCTCTACATAGATCATACAATGGCAAACATTAAAGACAACAATGGAGATAAAACAAAGCTTCACGTAGCAATGTTTCCATGGTTAGCCTTTGGCCATTTGGTTCCACACTTAGAGCTCTCTAAGCTCATAGTTCAAAAGGGTCATACTGTCTCTTTCCTCTCCACTCCTCGTAACATCGACCGCCTCCTCTCACGGTTACCGGAAAATCTCTCCTCCGCCATAAATTTCGTCAAGCTCCCTTTTCCCGGCCACAACAAACTCCCCGAAGACGCCGAAGCCACCACCGACATACCTTTCGATCTTGTTCCTTATCTGAAAATCGCTTACGACGGATTAAAAGTTCCGGTGACTGAGTTTCTTGAATCTTCAAAACCTGATTGGCTTCTCCAAGATTTTGCACCTTATTGGCTTCCTCCAATTGCTAACCGTCTCCGAATCAAGAACGGATATTTCAGCGCTTTTAACTGTGGAACTCTCGGAGTTTTGAAACCGCCGGGATTCGAAGAGTACCGTATTTCGCCGGAGGATTTTCTCACGACGCCTAAGTGGGTTCCTTTCAAAACTCCGGTACATTTTCGATTATTCGAAAGCGAGTTCCTTTTTAAAGGAGGAATGGTGGAGTCAACCGAAGGGAATATTCCCGACGTTGACCGGTTTGCCGGCGTAATCGACGGTTGTGACATAATCGTCGTTCGAAGCTGTTATGAGTATGAAGCAGAGTGGTTGGAACTTATACAAAATCTTCACCGGAAACCGGTTATACCGGTGGGAGTTTTACCTCCAAAACCAGAAGAAAAGTTTAAAGATACCGACACTTGGCTGTTAATTAAAAAGTGGTTAGACTCGCAGAAAACTAACTCTGTTGTTTACGTAGGTTTCGGTTCAGAAGCTAAACCGAGTCAAACCGAGATAAATTCAATCGCTCTTGGTTTAGAACTTTCCGGTTTACCTTTTTTCTGGGTGTTTAAGAATCGCCGTGGTCCGTGGGATACTGAACCGGTTGAGCTTCCGGAAGGATTCGAAGAGCGTACGGCTGAGAGAGGGATGGTATGGAGAGGTTGGGTTGAGCAATTGAGAACATTGAACCATGATTCGATTGGTTTGGTACTGACTCATTCCGGTTGGAGTACAATAATTGAAGCTATACGGTTTGCTAAACCGATGGTGGTACTGGCTTTTGTGTATGACCAAGGATTTTATGCGAGAATAATGGAAGAGAAGAAAATAGGGTATATGATCCCTCGAGATGAAACAAATGGTTTCTTTACTAAAGAAAATGTTGCGAAATCGTTGAGATTGGTAATGGAGGAAGAAGAAGGTAAAGTTTATAGAGAGAATGTGAAGGACATGAAAGGTGTGTTTGGAGATTTGGATAGACAAAATAGTTATGTTGATTCTTTCTTGGATTATCTCGTTGCTCATCGTTAGCTTCGAGCATTGAGCTGTCTTGATCCGATGGCTCGTCAGTTGAATGAACTTATGGTAATGATAATAATTAAATTTAATCAAGTGTTTGTAACGATGATCAATAAATAAGATATGATGTTTTGTAATGGTCAAGTTTTATGAATAAAAATTTAATGTGTTGAATGTACTATGGTGTTATGTGTAGCATTTGTTATATACATGTCTTCCATTTTTCTTCTTTTCTTTTTTGTTTTTGTCAAACAAACACTTATATTAATCTTAACTTGAAACTAAACCACGAGGAATCGAGAAGTTTTTTGCCAAAGAGTTTGCATATCCCAAAGTTCGAATCTAAACTGAAATACAAAGCATTGTAGATAGCAAGAACAATTATAATCATAAATCATAACCGAACACTCTCAGGCCTTCTGAAGATAGCGATAGTTCTTCGACCATTACAAGTTATTGAACACAACTAATAGCTTTTGATGTCTTCGAAACTCTACAAAAAAAAGGCTTATTGATAGCACATTATAATAGCTCGGTTTTCCAAACTACTATCAAAAGTGAGATGTTAGATTGGATTACTATATAATAG
>OVAQ01000732.1:3598-25830 GCA_900406345.1 Erysimum cheiri
CAAACTCGTCTCTATTTATTGAAAGATGAATCTTAAGAGAAGAATCTTTCCCAACCAAAGTTTTTTTCCCATGTATTCAGGTACAGTTTCCTTTTTCGATTAAAAGCATTATATATATGCCAATTTTAAAACCATTTTAAACCTCACAAATTACAATAAAAAAGTGATTACAATAGATAAGGAGATAATAATCACAAACAACAAAAGAAGAAAAAAAGAAAAAACGTTACTTCTTGTTTAGCTAAACGACTTGTTAAACATCACGACTTCAACGTTAATAAAGAATGATAAATAATAACCGGAACTTATTCCACATTGATCGAAGTCAAAAACTAAATAATGGGATTTGTATTAAGGAATAAAACCTACATCACATACATCTCATACCTTCCAAAATCTAACACGTTCAAAAAAAGAAAAGAGAAAAAGAAAAGAGAGCAACAATCTTTTTTGGTTTGACTTTCCCTTGTACAGTTTTTATTCGATTGATGCACTTTGTATCGTCTTGTCCATCTATATACGTCTGCATCAATCAACACATAAAATAAAACTCAAATGAAAATTTTCATAGACATTGTATTAAAATCTTGTTGATCTTACAATATGATAACTTTAAATTAAACCCAACATAAAAAGTGCATAGGAAGCGAAGACTTACTTAAAACTTGTTCTTATCTCTTCTTATGTCCAAGTGGGTGTGTTGGTGTGAACCGTCAACGTATTCCTTAGTCATGCTTACATTTTTTGTGAACCATTACAATAGCTTTATTATCCTTTGCCACGATCTCCATCGCAGGTTGAGCCCCAACAACGCTATATCGACCCTATTGAGATAAAAATGATAAAAAGGAACAATTAGGAACTTAGACATATAAAGTGATAAAAGATTAAAGAATAAAAAGATCTGTACAAAACAATAAAGATTCTACTTACAATGCTTGACGTCTGAAAACCTGGCTCAACAGACTCAAAAAGAAAGCTAGGAATCTCACGGTCATCTTCTTTGACCAAACAACGATAAGCAAGAACAGGAGTAAGCTTACCATTGGATCTTCGACGCATGTTGCCAAGACAAATCTCCGAGAAATGGTGAATCTATGACTCATGAATGTTGCCAATACCACAACCTGACATATCCGTAAAAATATTTTCAGAAATCTTAACGTTTACATAACCATATCATTTATGTCTTTTTTAAACATGGAAATCAAAAATAGAAATTGGAGGATTTCGAGTGTACTTCCTCAAAAAATGGCAAGATTAAGTAAAGAAAACAAAATGACTTGGAAGTTAAGGAATGAACCTTGCCACCAAGATAGATCGTTCCAACGTTGATGGAGACGACGCCGTATGATTCCACCATTGGCAACAAAAAGCTCTACCGCCATAGCTTCCCGGAGAAGTTGGAGGTCTTCCGATCTTCTCTAAATCCTTCGTTATACTATAATCTGAAACCCATGAAAAAAGAAACTCATCAGAAAATTAAAAAAAAAACAACGAAGGAGAAAAAGAAGGTTTTGTAAGGGAAGATCATCATGTTTTGTAAGCAGCCAAATTCACAAAGAAATGAGCTGCAGAAACAGAAAGAGAATGTTTGTTAAAGCATACGAAGCAACAAATCTTTGAAAGAAAAGAGAAAATGCTAATAGAATGCACACGAACTAAATGGGAAACTATACTCAAAAGTCAAAACTCATCAACGTTTGTTTTTCTTTAGCACACAAACTAAATTTATAGGGAGAGATATAAGGTAGCGAAAATTAGGTTTCGGCGGTTGAAAATCTTAACAAAATATCTATATACTCATATACATTAATTGTATATTAACTAAAATATTTTTAGTGAGTTAATTGCGGAACAAAAAAAATTTAAAAGTCTATCAAAGTAATAATTGGCGGGCTATAATTCTGAAAAAGTTAAAAGTACTATTTAAGATGGTTAGATATAATAAGAAAAAATTTGAGAATATCTTGGTGATCAAGTTTGATTTGAATAGATGGTTTTATGGTATTTGACAATATTGTTATCTTTAATATAATTTATTTTAGGAAGATTGTGATTATAGAATTTTGCGAAAATATTGTTACGATTCATAACTTAGATTTTTTAAACAAATTAAAAACGAAATTACGAAATTAATGGTGGGATTCGTTTGATTCTTTTCGGGTAAATAGTAATTAATTGTTTTCTAAGATTTGGCTAAATATTCGGGATAGTAATAACATGTTTCCAAATAACGCGGATCCTTAATAATGAGTTAGATTATTTGATATTTTGGGGGAAGGAAACGAAATAAGTATACCCGAATTAAGGATCCGATTTTTAAAAAGGATCCGCGTGTTTTTTTTTGGGTCGGCTTAAACGGCTCGAAAACGGCTTATCCCACTCTTTTGTTCCAATTTTACCCTTAATGAAATTTTTTTCAAAGAACAAATCCAATGGCATTTCGCGTAATTTCCGAAAAACGGCTTAAATGGCTCTGCCCCTCTTCTCCGATTAATAATATAGATTTACGATTAAGAAATATTTCTGAAACACCACTAAAGCCTATCTTACATATATACCCTTTGGAATTATTTTAGATTTATCTTAAAAAATTATTCCCGAAACACCACTAACGTATTGAAAATATATGTCGGATCGACATCATCCACTCATAATCTTTTCAACGCACATCACTAATTAGCCAAACCCAATATAATGTGTTAGATGTATAGATCATCACGGTAGAATTAATTAGAATGTTGTTCAGCGTTTTGGATCCAACTTTCTAAAGAATGTTTATTTTTGTAACTAAAGTCCCCTTTCATCTCCATTTCCAAAGAGATATACTAAATGGTACGTATTTGAAAAATTCTAAAAATTTCAAAAAGGAAAAGTTTAGTGTTGTAACCTAGTTATTATATAACGTATAAACGATTTTAGAAATATTATTTACCTAATCTTAAACTCTTTTATGGGTGAATCATGAATGTGATTAATCAGGATTTGAAGAGACCGAGCAATATATACAGAAAATCAAGAAATGTACATATGAAAATAATCGTTGTCTCTTGTTTATTCTCATATGGATTAGATGTTACTGGGAAAGTATTCCTAAGATCTTAACAACTAGGGAAATAATTCACTGAGATGCGTTGGTCTAAAAATAACACGACAATCATAAATCTCCCACTAATTGAGAAAAATCTCTTTTTGGCCTTCTTTCCTTTTGTTTGATACTTATTGTTATTCTATACATCTACTTAAGTTTTTAGAAAATTCTTATCTACAAAATTTATTTTAGTTTTAGAAAATCCAGCATATACCCCAATCATATTTCAGCTTTAATTTCTCTACAGTCGGACTCCATAGAAGGCAGGGTTCTACTTATACTATTCTTACCAGTTAACAATTGTGATAACTGAACCTGAAGTTTCCCGGCCTGTTATTTGATCTTTCTTAGGAAAAATTGTATTAAAGTACACAAAAGATGTGGTATATATTATAATCAGAAAATAAATTTATATTCTATTGGCTGGACAATATATAATCCACCATGAATGATTAATAATACAGATGAGCTATAGTAATTATAAAATAAATCAAGAGGTCAATTGACATTTTCCGATGTTAACACATGCATATATGAGGAAATACGAAAATTGCTGGCAAATTTTGTAGATCGAGGGAAGTGTGGATCGGGGTTGGGATGATAATTCACATAACAAGCCAAAAATTGCCAACCCATGCACTTGTCTAGCTTTCTTTGATTATTATTTTTATTTATCAGAAATATTGAGATATTTCGATCTAATATAGAAAGAAATACAAGTTAAGGGTTGTCGGAATAGAAAAGAACAACTGAACAAGTAACGAAGAAAGATGGAGTGTAAAAGGTGTGATGGGGGGGGGCATAGATATGATGTTCTTCGTCGGCTCTATGAAAATACTATATACGTTAATAATCCACCTCGACAACCTAAAAACATATAGATGATAGAATTGTATTTAATATTTGAAGTTTGTATACAATATGATATGTAATCACGTAAACAAAATTTGAGGAGGGCGCCCAACGATGCAGGAACACTCGAGAAACTGGTCTGATGATAAACGGTGCCGCCTTGTCTCTTTACATTTTCAACTATGGTATGAGCAGTGAATGTTTTTGTCAATGATAGGATGATCACTCAATCTCAATCTCTATCATCTATAATATTTATGTATTTTTTTTTAAAACGATTGCCACGTATTGAAGATATGTAACTAGGTAGTAGTAGAAATATAAGATCAGTTTTAGAAAATTGGCTTATCTAAGCTAATCATAATTTGAGGTTGATAAAAAAAAAAAATCAGTTTTAGAATTTAATTAAATCACATTTTATGAATTAATTCGTAAAGTTCTTTTGTATATATATATATATGTATATATTTTTTTTATATAAAATTCTTTTATGTTTAGATGTTTATATTGCTTTTTTTTCCTTTTCTTTTTTGGCTATGTATAGACGTTTCTATTGTTCTATATTTAGTTTACTAGTATTATTCAGACATTTGTCACATGTTGTCGGTGATCACTGTTGTTGTCATATTGTTTTTACATAGATTTGTTTTGATGATAAATTTCATTGTGAATTATTTACAAAGACCAAGATACTTTGCTGGGTTTTTTTCTTTCTTCTAAGACGTGTAAGTAAAGAAATTATGAAACTCTTCACTACTTTAAGTATGAACCCAGAAAAACCGAAGAAAAACAATATTACAATCCTTTTCAAAAAAAAAAGAGGTTTAAAGTTGGAATAGAAACATTAAGAATATGATAAATGACTGGCAAATAATAATACATGATATAATAAACAAACACAAGAAAAAGGCACACACATCTTTTGACACTAATGAAAAGTGTGGATTTAATTACTTAAGCAGATCCAAACTCAGAGAGCCACTTCTCGTGTTTCTCGATATCAGAGGAAGACACACTCGGTTGCACTTTCCTAATGGCTTCTTCGAAATCACACATAGCCACAGGATCATTTGAGATATCGTCTTTTGACATGTTCTTTATCTCATCCCTCGTTTTCCCCGCTATCTTACGCCTCATCCCGTTCATCGACGCGTCCCTGCACACGTTAGTCAGATCGTCTCCACTGTACCCTTCCGTTCTCCGAGCCACATCTTCAATGTTAACATCACTCGCCACCTGAAATGTGACGACATTCGTTGCTAAATACGCATGGAACCAGCAGAGAGATTTGCGATTATTTTAACAATGTCTTCCCCAACTAACCTCGACTGTTCTCAGATTGATATTGATTAGAGCCTTGCGACTTTCAAAATCCGGAAGTGGGATATATATACGTTTTTCCAGCCTCCTCCTGCACCAACATGAGTTCAAGAGTCAGCAGTTTCATTATACTTGCGCAAGTCTAAACATGGCATTAACTCAAAGAATATTGAAACCTGAGAGCTTCATCTATGTCCCATGGGAAGTTGGTAGCTGCCAATACCATTACTATTTTCCGACTACCGTCTTCATTTGTCGCTGTATTGCTCACTCCATCTACTTGAACTAGGAGTTCCGATTTCACCCTTCTTGACGATTCATGCTCTCCAGAACCCCTGCATCATACCCTCCTCTAGTTACACATACATTCCTTTCAGTATTGAAATCTCAGTGTCTTGAGGAATATTACCCCCGAGAATTGCAAAGAGAGTCGATCTCATCAATAAAAATCGTACTTGGAGCATATGCCCTAGCCAGATCAAACAGGCATCTGACCATCCGCTCACTCTCTCCGCGCCATTTAGAAGCTAATGTAGCAGACGAAACGTTGAAGAAGGTGGTACCACACTCGGTTGCAACTGCTTTTGCCAACATGGTTTTACCTGTCCCAGGAGGACCAAACATGAGAACTCCTTTCCACGGTCTTCGAATACCCTGAAGAGAAAAAACCATCAAGTACGTACCCCATATTATAAGATAAATATCAAGAGTACGGAATTGTTGAATTGACACTTTTATTGCTGTATGATTGCTCCATAGTCTATTAATAGTAAAATACAAAATCCTAACTTTGCAGCGTAAAAAACAGAATCAAGGTACCTGAAAATATTCGGGCATCCATAAAGGAAGGACAACTGCCTCCTCAAGCAGCCTTTTGGCTTCAGACAAACCAGCAACATCATCCCAACGGACACCAGGAGTAGAGTCCAACACATCCCTTTCAATCATAGCAGCCAAGTCCTCATCAGGACCCTCATACAGTCCCCTTTTTGACTTACCATCTTCAGCATCACCATTCTGATATCAATGAGGAGACTTGAAGTTTAATTAGTAGTTGACAATAGGTAGAAACTACTGACTCAACATCATCACAGGAAAACATAAAATACCACTACAAAGTTTCTAATACGGAGTACAGAGTTAGACATTCATCAAGGCAACATAATTCATGATCTTTGATACATCAGTCCTACTATTACATAACAACTTAAAAGATTCATGACACATTCTGTCTATCACCAGACTAAAGTAATGGAAATGGTGATGACATAATCTATATGTGACTCATGTAAAAATGTCAACTTAACCTCTCTATATGCAGTAAGGTATGCACAACAGGTAGAAAAATAAAACTTACAGTAGACTCTGCCTTGGAAGATTTTGAGGCAGCTCCTTTCTTTCCGGCAGTGGACGAGCGGGCACCTCCAGTGGACTTACTAGTAGCCCCACCTCTTCCACCACGGGAAGCTGGAGTTGATCGAGTTGTAGGGCCACGAGCCCAAGCCCCATCTTGAGGTGATTTTCTCATACCAGTTTGACCAGCCCTGGCGGGTCTTCTACTAGTAACATCACGGGTAGGAGGCCTCCAGACATCAGGATCATCGATTGGAGCACCGGATGAAGTTGGATACTCATCCAAAGGCTGGAAAACAAAGGACGATTTGGTATTGATAGGCGGGGAAGCAGCGCGACGCCCAGTGGGGGCTTCTTTAAAAGCTCTCCTCTCTGCATCCAATTGCTTGACAACTTCCGTCTCTTCCATAATGGCTTTTTTGACGTTCATCCATTTGGTCCGCGCCAAAGGATCGTCAAGGGTGTTTAAATGCCTAAAAACAGTACATTATCACCAATGTCAGCACATAAGAAAGAGCGTTCTACCTCTCTCTTTCTCTACACATACCAATATAGTGATACTCACATTGCAAAATTCTATAGCTTGTTTTGTTGGGGAAATGATTGGAACTAATCCCATTTCAATAAAATCGAACCACCCACCCAAAAAAAATCAAAAAAGCTAGGGCTTGAAGAAATTGCCAGGGGGATGTGATAAAATTAAGAGTGAAGAGACAAAGGAGCTCTACTTACTTGTTGATCTGAGCAATGGCGCCATCGAAGAAGATTACAGATGTGTCATAGGATCCTTCTAGAGCGTATTCTCTCGCTAATTTCAAGTGATCTTGTAGACCTGCCAACGAATTACTACCACCCACCATTTCTTCCTCTCACCTCTTTTACTCAAATCCCCCAAATTTTCCTTCTTTCCCTCTCTCCGTCTCCAGATTTCGGAGATGCGACTCGTCGGCCAATTTGGAAGCCAAAGTAGAAGAAGAAGAAGATGGAAGCCACGTGACTGTAAATAAATCTCTCTCGAGATTCAAATTTTTAGTTTCGGGCCCATATACGGCCCACTTTCAAACCATTAAAGTAACTTTATTCTCTGGGTTTCAACATATTAAAACTTCAAATTAAAGGCCAGATTTATAATCAAACTTGAAATTTTCTTTTCAACTTTAAAGAAGAAAGACGTTATTATAACGAATACAACTAATTCAGAACTTGCTTTTGGATTTGGATTTTACAAATAGAAAGGGTAGTAACTATTGCATTTGAATAAGTAAAGAGTAATAATATACATACATACATAAGATAAAATCATTGGTTTCCCAATGCAATGACTTCTGTAAAGAAGAATCAAGCTATTGATTATTGAATAAACAAACTCTCTTTTATGTTTTCATAAACAACTATAGCTTCAATTCAACGCAAAGTAACCCATCTTTCGACCCTTTTAAACAACTTCTCCTCACTCCACCATTCCACTCTGAACCAGCTCCTCTAATCCTTTCCTCAGCCTCTCCGCGGCCGCTCTCATTCCTTCCTCCTGCAACCCTCCAAATGAAACCCGGAGGTGCCCAGGGCTACCGCATGCACACCCTGGGATCACCACCACACCATGGCGGTGAGCCAGCCACCTCACCACCTTGAAATCATCTCTCTGTCCCTCCGGTAGTTTTGCCCACAGGTAAATTGCTCCTTCTCCTCCCTTCACGTTCTCCTTCCCCAGCGGCTCAAGCGCCTCTTTCACAATCTCCCGGTTCTTCACTAGACTCTTTACCCGCTCTGTTATCCACCCAGAGCCTTCCTCTAATGCGTATAGACCCAGTCGCTGCGAGATTATGGCCGCACAGATTGGGATGTTGTCTTGTATCTTCACAAGCTCTGTTGCAAACCCATCTAATCTCTCTGAGTAAGTTATCTGCAGGTCCATCAAACGTTTCATAAGATAAAACCAAACCAACAGTTTGGTTTGGAATAGAATGGATTCGAGCACTCACGTATCCAAGCCTCCAACCCATCATGCCGTAGGTTTTGGAGAAGGAGAAGACGTTAACAATGTGGTCTCCCTCAATGCAACAATGTTTTAAACCGTCATACATGAAATACCTGCGATTTTCAAATCCCTTATACAACATCACGTCCACATTCAATTTGGACACCATGGGACTTAAGCAAATGAGAAACTCACTCGTATGTGTTATCTACAATGAGCCAACAGCCTGCATCTTTGCATATTTGTGAAATCCTCTTAAGGAGAGGTTCAGGGACATAGGTGCCGCTTGGGTTACCAGGATTCACAACAGTTACAACTTTCGGAGTGGGTTTAGACTCAGAGAGTGTCCTCTCTAACCAGTCTGGGAAAAAAAGACTCACAAGTCACAACATGAAGCTATTTAAGTGGTGAAGAAAATCAAGGGCGTACCTGCGTCAGGATAGAGAGTATCTGGGTGGCCAGGACCAACGATTATGTTGGTGACTCCTGTCATCTGAAAGGCCATGTAGGAATTGAAGTAGTATGGCTCAAACATGACAACAGAATCACCGGCATCACATAGTGCAATCACAAGATTCACAAACGCCTGGAATTTAAAACAGAGACAGAGAGGGAGAGTACAAGTAAAGAAAAAGAAGAGCCTTGGTGTGCATCAAAGAATAAAGAAAGACAGGTTTTACCTGATTGGCACCTGCAGTAACCATGACTGCTGATTTGGTTAGCTTGTTTTCTTCCCGCAGCTTCAGAATAAAAAAAGAAACAAGGTCAGCACACGGTGTTGGAGTGAAGAGCAGGACTTTGTAGGATTGAAGAAAGGTTGCTAGTGTTGAGTGATATAACCTTTTTCTGAAGAGCCAATCTCAACTCAGGAAGACCTTCATCGGGTCCATAAGAACTAACCGTAGGATCCCAAACAAGGTCCTTGACCTTGTCCAAGGCCTGTTGAGGAGGCTGCCAATGCACAACTCCCTGCAAATCACATGAACATGATGATGATTATTTTCTTTGTTTCACGAAATTAGAGCCTAAATTAAATTCACGAAATCCCAAGTCTTTCGTGAACAACCTGATTTTTCCCTTATACTAGTACTACGGAGTAATAAACAGACACATTTCTTCTATTTGTAGAGAGGGCAAACCTGAGCGAGAGACATGGGGTTTGTCAATTCCCCCATTAATTTCCGAATCTGCACGCAAAACCAAATTGTTCAGTCACAGAAAGAAGAATCAAATAAATTGGAATGCACAAGTACGAGGTTTGACCTGAGCCATGACGGGCATATCTGTGCCCAACGTTCTCCTCGAAAGCATCCCGAACGAACCCATGAGAGATTTTTACAAATTAGGGTCGAATTCTCTTGTTTGAGGGGTATATGAGAATTAAGAGTTAGTTCTAATCCACCAAATGCAAAAGGAATCGTTGACGAAAACCTAAAAGAGATATGAGCGTTAAGCACGCCCCTTCTTTGTCCTCTTCTTCACCAACCCTTGCTTTTTTTTACTTTCATGTTTTTTCATGGAAAAAAGAAAAGAAAAGTTTCTTCTTAACGCCAGCCAAGTTAAAACAAAACAAAAAATTATACTGTACTCTAGAAAAGGTATCAAATCAATTACTAATATATATATACTATACTATACTCAAAAAAAAAAACAAACAAAAAGAGTAACGCATTTCCTTTGTTATATCGACTTGATCCAATTTGGCTGCTTTCGCTTTTTTCCAGACTCGTCCCAAAAACGTATATCAGGCAGCTTTAAAAATCCATTACTACTCCACGGATTCTGTTATCAATCGGACCAGTGTTAAGATAAAATCTTCTTTTTCGCACAGATTCCTCTTCCACATGTATGTTTTGTGATCAACCACATGCCATGATTTGATTTGCCCTCACAAAAGCAATCAGAACGTCATGTTTTCACGTAGAGTGATATGATTTGAGTTTCAATTCCCTTAAAATCACATTAAAGGCCCTTCATGTTTTTATATTTTTGACAATCAAACACCCATATTTTTACTTAGCCCTTTTTGCTCGTTCAACTCACTTTCATCTAACAGTTGGGAGTGTTTAAAAGAATTGAAAAATGGACCAACCAAACATGACATGATTTTCATGTCTCTAGATTATACATCTGTTTTTCAGTGTTTGAAACTCACTTTTTATTTTATTGTTTTTTGTGTGTGTTGTTTAAATCGTAGATCTTGCTTTTTGGTCTTTGGATAAAACCGTAAAACGTTATTTTTTTAGGTCCACGAAGACCCTCTCGTTACGTCCTTCTCACACTTACAGCTTTAACGCATTAAACAATTTCCAATGGTTTTTTCTATTTTTATCTTTAAAATAAATGAACTATATAATAGAGATAAATTTTACTCTAACCCACTCTATTTTCACCTCTAAAATAAAGATCTCTATTTTTTTCTCTATAAAATAGAAGAACCCTATTTTTTCCTCTATAAATAGAGACAAATATAGCAATCTCTATTTTATAGGCAAATATAGAAGTGGGTTGAAGCATATTTGTCTCTAAAATAAAGATTGCTATATAGAAAATAGAGGCAAATATAGAGATGTGTTGGAGATGCCCTTAGTCTTCTAAATAAAACAAAAGGTAACCATAAAAATATACTATAGTTGATCCATACAATAGATCTCTCTTGAATTTGAAATCCAAGATCTCTCTAGCTTTGAATATGTAACTCCCATGTGGTAAGTAAGACTATTGGTTCTAGCTCCTCACTGTAGCTTTTGAATTACTCTCGTGTCTTGTGCCTGTATACATGTGTCTCAATATCCCAACATTACTTTTTCTTTTGTATCCTTTCTTCGGTTATCCTATCATTTTAACATCAGAGTTTCATATGAAAGTCATCTTTAGCCCAAAAAAAAAAAAAAAAGTTTCGTATGAAAGTTTTGACTTATAGTCATTTGACTTTATTGCCGTTTCACTTATTTCCAAAAGAATATAATGAACTTTAACTTTTTAAAATTCACATTTTTCAAATGAAACCACAAATTAATTCTTACCTTTATTTCAAATTCAACTTCCATTTTTTCGAACTCTTTTTTGTTTGTATTCGTAATTCAGTTTCTTCAAACACGGAATAATAGCAAAAAAATATACATATATTACTACTAATTTTGAAACAACAACTCAGCTAATAATAGCAAACAACAGATGATAAAAAGATGTCTTGAAAAAATAAAATTTGAATCCTTTTAGTCAATATTTTGATAAAACGGCTATATCTTAGATTAGATGTATAACTTATCGTATTAAAATTATGTATAACCTACAAGAAATCGATCACCACGGCGTGAACATAACAAGACCTGAAATGGCAGATTCCACCACTTTAATTTATTGTTCACTTCCTAAGTATCTTTTCTTTTTCTAAGTGGCTCCTGCGGATCTACGCATCAAAGTAATATTATAATTCTTTTGATTTTGTTTTAAACTAATCATGCCAAGGACAATGAGATCTATTACAGTTTTTATAACTCGTATTATTTCAAAAAGTTTTTGTAGAACGTATAATCGCGGAGAAATCTCACCCTAAACGAACTAGATTTGGTCAAAGTAACCGTTGAGAAAATTAGATATAAGTTTTGTTTTACATGATATAGAAGAAGTATTATCACGTAATGCATGTTATCTACTCAATACATAGACCACGAGAGCGTCTTAAGGCTGCTTTTAAAACGGAGCAAATCCAATAGAAATAAAACGGATTCTTTAAGCTCTACAGAATACAGATTATTTAAAAATTGAAAGGATAGTGTAGAATTTATGGATGGATCCTCAGCATGTGGTGTCCAAATAAGCTTTGAGGAATATTTAAAGAAAACTAGGAACGTTAATATAAATAGGAAGACTGATCCTGGGGCAAACGTGCATTTGGTCTTTGTTTTTATTTTTTACTAATTAGGTTTTATAATTCAAAAGTTTAAACTTTCCCATTAAAAAAAATAACTGGTGGAATCTTTCTTCAAATCTTCAAAATTTGAACAGAGTTTTATATTTTAATCACTTTGGTTTACATTTGAACAGAATTATGTAGTTTAATCACTTTTATTTACCTTTGGATGAATAGCCACGCTGTCTAGAGTAACACAGCATTTTTAAAAGAGTAACAAGGCATTTGAACGGTGTAAATAAATGATAACATTTCTTGGAAAACGTAACTATTCCTCTACCGATCTTTTACTTTATTTGTTTTCTGAAAAAATAGATTTAAATACCAAAAGTAAATAAAAAAACATTCGGAACAAAAGAAAAAAACAACATCTGTATCATAAATCCTCATTAATTACAACAGGTTAATGGAGAAATGAAAATGGCACAGAACCCAAAATAGCAATAGGTAATTGAAGTGAAATAAGGTAAATGATTAGTTACTAAAAAACAATCTAAGTATGTTCCTACCAAATTGAAAAAATCAAACCACAAATTACTTATCAAAAATCCCCCATTAAACTAGGTCTTTCTTTTTGCCTTATATCATGGTCAAACAGTCAATGAGTTTGGTTAGAAGCACATAAATAAACATTTCTATTCTCTAATGGAGTAAAAAAAAGTTTCTATTTATAAAAAAAGAATGAATACTCCACTTTAAAGTATTAGTATCCGGGTTTAAACCCCTCTCTATCCCGCTCACTCTGAGAGACAGTCTCTTTGCATAAAGATAAAAGCGAATTGACTCTCTCGATCTGCCCAAGCTCCCATCTTTCTTTTTTGTTCCAAGAGCTCCTTTCCCCAAATTAAAAACAAAGAAAGACTTTTTCTTTTTTTCAATCTTGAAGAATTTTCAGGAGCGTAGTAAGTTCCCATCTTAGTCTATCTTCATCTTCTCCGTTTTAGATAAACTTTTTTCTGTATTGAAATATGATGTTATTTTTACGCCGACCCTGCATTTTCTGAGGCGGTTTTCGTTTTCTGGGAGTTTTTAGAGCTTTTTTGCTTCATGGGTCACTCGAATTTTCTTGGAATAAAGAAAATGTCACGAACGGATCCATAGGTTTTTTTGTGGAGATCTAATTAAATAAATCATGGGTCTGTTCGTTTTCCTCCTATTTTTTTTGTTCCGAGTACTAATGGGATAAACATTTATATAAAACGTACCCATCTCTGAAAGAAATTTACAAACTTTACTAATTTTCTTTCTAATTTAATTTCTCCAAATTCTACGCATAGCCGCTCCGTCTTTGCTATATAATTGCTGCGACTTTTTCTTTGTTTTTGTTTTCAAGGGTTGAGGGTTTTTCTGCATTACAGTTTTGCATTTTTGGTCAATCAAAATTACACCTTTGAATCTGACTTGAGTTTGATAAAAGTCTGAAACTTTGGAACTTGAATTTGGTTTGCCCAACTATAACAAGTATGTGCTGCAATTCTGGATCGATTCATGAATGATCAGACAAAGGACACTCGTTTAGGAAAATAAACTTCTTTTTTTGGGCTAAACAGTTTCTCTCAACATCTTATATGCATTGCTCTCTCTTTCTCTGTGTTAGATAAATATAGATCTCTATGTTTCTGTTGCATCTTCATTACATTGATCTTCGATCTTGACTTCAATTTCACAGATCCAGAGGTCATGTGGTGCTAAGGCCCAAACGTCAAAAAGGGTTGGATCGTCTCAAAGGGATTCAATCATGGGGAAGGAGAATGCTGTTTCTGGCAACACCATACAGCTTCATGGTCGTCCTGTAACTCGTGCTCTTGCCTCTGCTCTGCGTGCTTCTTCTAAGCTGATTACTTCTTCATCAGAAGTGGCTGTTACAATACAGAACCAGGAACGGGTTCTGAGACCAAAGACTAAAAGACCAGCCTTGGATGAGAAGAAAGCCAATGCACCTAAGAAGCGAGCTGTTCTTAAGGATATCACTAATGTTTCTTGCGAGAATTCTTACACAAGTTGCTTCAATGTTGCGGTTGTTAACTCACACAATGCTGCTTCTTAAAATTGCTACTTTATATGGCAAAATGTATGTTTTCGCTGACAATTGTTGGTTATTCTTTCCATTTAGGTGGAAAACATCAAGCAGATAAAGAAGGGACGAGCGAGTTCTTCTAAGGTGGCATCTTCTTCGGCTACTTCACAAGTTACAGATGCAAAGGTAGAAGTTGAGTCAAATTCAGCAGGAGCAAGCTTGTCTAATTGTACAGGCACAAGCTTAGGCACAAACGAAGCATCTTATAGCTTTATCGCGGAGACAAGTTCCAGGTTGCCTCCAAAACCTCTTCGGAGATCAACTTCTACAGGTGAGCTTGAATTAGTGTTGTGAACGTTACAAGTGGTGAGTTACCGAAGCTTGTGTGAGTTTCTAACATTTCTGATGCGCTATTTTTCCTTCTTGCAAATGGTTAACAGTTGAGAGAAGTTGTGTTGGAGCAAGTTCCAGTGTGGCAAGTAGCCCGAAATTCGTTGACATCGATTTAGATGACAAGGATCCTCTACTCTGCAGCCTTTATGCACCTGATATCTACTACAACCTGCGTGTTGCTGAGGTAATAATCCCTTGGATTTTCATATCTTACGATGATGCATTTGAGGCATCTAATTCATTACCACTCGTCTACTTAGCAGCTTAAACGCAGACCATTTCCTGATTTTATGGAGAGAACACAAAGAGATGTGACTCAGACAATGCGTGGAATTTTGATTGATTGGCTTGTAGAGGTTAGTCTTACTTCCAAGTTGTTTATTGCTTACGTCTGAAGTCTTTTTGTCTGCTTCTCACAACTCAAAAAATTTCAGGTCTCAGAGGAATACACACTTGTACCTGACACTCTCTACCTGACAGTGTATCTCATAGACTGGTTTCTCCATGGAAACTATGTGGAAAGACAGAGACTTCAATTGCTCGGCATCACTTGTATGCTCATTGCTTCGTAAGTTCCTCATCCACTTAAAAATTCAAACAATTATCTGGTCTGAAGGCAAACATCTAAAGAGTTTCTTGAAATTTCTTAAAGAAAATATGAGGAAATCTGTGCGCCGCGCATTGAGGAGTTCTGCTTCATCACGGATAACACTTACACAAGAGATCAGGTCCTGGAAATGGAGAGCCAAGTACTCAAGCATTTTAGCTTTCAAATTTACACTCCCACATCAAAAACATTCCTCAGGTAATCTCACTAGACAGTGCAAATGCTTTAATCATATGTTGTTGTGTTTTTAAGCCTTTGGTGATTTCATCTTTGCAGGAGATTTCTTCGAGCAGCTCAAGCTTCTTACCCGGTAATGTGTCTTTTCTTTAATCAGATCAGATGTATCTAAGCTCAGGAAACATTTACCAGTGAGATTGAAACTGTTTTGGTATTTTGATTTGATGATCTGCAGAATCCAAGTCTTGAAATCGAGTTTCTGGCGAATTACCTCACGGAATTGACGTTAATAGACTATCATTTCTTGAAGTTCCTACCGTCGGTCATCGCTGCTTCGGCTGTTTTTCTTGCCAAGTGGACAGTGAACCAATCAAGCCATCCTTGGGTCCGTAGAAACGTTCATTGTTCATTAAGACAAAGATGGCTGCTTCTGTCCCACGAATCTCGAATGAACCTCACACTCCGTCTTTATTTGTTTTTGTTGTTGTCCAGAATCCAACTCTTGAGCATTACACAACGTACAAAGCCTCGGATCTAAAAGCATCTGTTGAGGCCTTGCAAGATCTACAGCTTAACAGCAAAGGATGCCCCTTAAACTCTATACGCATGAAGTATAGACAGGAGAAGGTAAAAATAAGTCAACCCAGTTTAGGTTTTGGTTTTGTTAAGGCGAGAATGAAAAAATCTGGTTTGGTTCGGTTTGATTTATGAGCTTAATTTTACAGTTCAAATCGGTGGCGGTTTTCACATCTGCAAAGCTTCCTGAGAGGCTATTCATCTCCTAACCGACATAACACATGTGTAACATTTCTGATGGTCCCTCATTCGTCTGTCAAATAAAAGAGTGTATTTCCACGGTCCCATCATACCAAGTAACCGGATTACTTAGGGTTGGGTTTTATTCCGGTTTAGTGTAGACTGGTTTGGTTCTTACAAACGTGATTCGTTCTGATCGGGTTTAATTGTAAGTGGGATGTACATTTCTTTTTTTCCCCGGTTTAGTGTAGACTGGTCAAGTGTTTTATTTTCTCTATTACAAAACAAATTATTATTTAAAAAATTAGTACAATTGACAGAGAGACAGAGCATTAAATACACGTTATCCCAGGAAAAGGAATATGACTCACATATTACGTATGTGGCAAGATCATTACGAAAATAAAATATAAAATTATCAATTTGTTCTTCTACATTGCTGATGTGTCGCTCTGCTTGAGAGAGAGAGAAATAGAGAGAGGGGTCGAAAATGGCGGTCGCAATATCATCAAGTAGTTTGATATCATCGGCTTGGCAAGCGACTCTTCAGCATTATAATAATCGGTTTTTTCTCAAAGATTATCCGATTCCTATTTGCAATACTTTTAATTTCAAAAGACGTCCCTTTTCTTCCAAATTTAACGACCATGTCCTCAACCATTCTTCCTCCTCCTCCAAGCTTTCTCCATTTCCAACCCGTTTCTCTCTCGCCGGTAAACGCCTCCAATCTTTATTTATTGGAAAATCTACTTGGTGCAGTAATTGGTTTGATTTTCTCGAGAATTACCGCGCATGAGATTGTGTTATATCCCTTCTCTGTTTGTTTTCTTCAGCACTTCTTGTGGAATCCATCCTTTTCTTTGACTAATTTCTGTAATCACAGTAAGAGATCATGTTTTTTAGTCCATGCCTTTGCGGTTTAAACCCATATTTTTTCTCTTGTTGGTGTTAAGGATTTGGATTGCTTCAGTTTTGTTGTCAGACATTGTTTTGTGTTTATTGACTTTTTGATTTCTACCAAGTGCAGAAACCGAAATTGCAACTTGAGGTTTTAAGATTGTAGTGGAAATGATTACCACCTTCTCTTTGAATTACGTGTAGGGTGTGGATGCTCCTGGATCCACGACAATTCAATGGTTCATGATTCGGTTACAAGTAATGGGACGTCGAAGCAATGCTCGGCGTTACCAACAACAAAAACAGTGGATGTCTCTTCAGTGTCGGATCTTTTTGAATTTATATGCTCGGGTCCTCTCGTAGACAAGATTGGTATTACTCCTGAAAGAGTTGGCCAGTCTATCGACAAATGGTTACTGTATGGCTCACAACTCTGCAGACTGTTTCAGCTTAATGAGCTTAAGCTCACGATTCCTCAGAAAGCTAGGCTATACCACTACTATATACCCGTCTTTATCTGGTGCCAAGATCAGATTGCTCTGCATAATTCCAAGTTTAAAGATGGAGATGATGTACCTCCATTAGTGGTACTAAATTGTTTTTTATTTCTTTTTTTATAATCTCATATTAATCTCCAAGAGATCTGATAGATGTGTATTGACAATGCAGATTGGATTCAGTGCGCCTCAAGGATGTGGCAAGACTACTCTTGTGTTTGCACTTGATTATCTTTTCAAAACTACAAAAAGGTACATTGGTCCGCTGCTACTTATTGCATGTGATTCTTATTCTAACAAAGCAATATCTCAGGAAGTCGGCCACAATATCAATAGACGATTTTTACTTGACTGCGGAAGGTCAGGTAAGATATATGTTTCAGATTTTACTTGTAACCTCAATTGTCTGGACGTTCTCTCTTCTCCAGTTCTTAGCTTCCATCTTTTTTCAGGCTGAACTGAGAGACAAGAATCCAGGGAATGCACTTCTAGAGGTAAACTCATCTTCAAATTCTCAACATGTTTCCTTTGTCAGTCTTTTCTTTAGTTTGAAAATATTGGTATGGTTACTTGTTTGTTTCCAGTATCGTGGGAATTCAGGAAGCCATGATCTGCAATTTTCTGTTGAAACACTAGAAGCCCTGACTAAACTGACAAAAGAAGGTCTGTTTCATCGATAAAGTTTTATTCGTGGTTGCTATTTTCTTATTTACCGTGTAAGTTTTTTGGTCATTTACAGGCATAAAGATGAAGGTACCTAGGTACGATAAGGTGAGTCACAGCTTGATGTTATCTTCTCTGCCTCATCACTTTGTATCAGAAAACGTAGAACGAAAACGGTGTAAACTGTTCTTAACTCCTCGATATATATACTCTTATTTGGCTGCAGTCTGCCTATAGTGGGAGAGGTGACAGAGCCGATTCATCAACATGGCCTGAAGTTGAAGGACCTCTAGCGGTATATCTATCTTTTATGTGTTTGGTTCAAGGTTAAAAGGATATAAGCCCGTTAAAATTCTTTGTTCGATTTCTCCAGGTTATTCTCTTTGAAGGATGGATGCTTGGTTTTAGGCCTCTTCCAGCTGATGTTGTTAAAGCAGTTGATCCGCAGGTTATCTCAACTCCCTTAAAGCCATTGAGTCGCAATACAACCGATAAAACATATTATAATGAATAAGTCTGATCCTTGCTCTTTCTACAGCTTGAGATTGTGAATAAGAACCTTGAAGCGTATTACGACGCATGGGACAAGTACATCAATGCTTGGGTTGTCATCAAAATCCAGGACCCAAGTTATGTATACAGGTGGCGTCTTCAGGTTTGTATATCTAATAAGAAAACTAAAACTGGTTTTCGCTGCGTTTCTATACAAACACGGATTTGTTTTTGGTTTGAACAGGCGGAAATCGCCATGAGGCAGGCTGGCAAAGCTGGGATGTCGGATGAGGAGGTATTGATATATACGTTGTGACTGTAGTTGACTGACTAATCAGTTGTCTCCTGGTTATCATTGTTGTTTTGAATGTTAAAATATCTGTTTTTAGGTGAATGACTTTGTGTCGCGGTATTTGCCGGCGTATAAGGCCTATCTTCCAACTCTTTACACAGAAGGACCAAGCGGCTCGGACCCAGACCGTGTCCTTGCGATAGATATCGATGAAGAAAGGAACCCAATACTCGCAAACTAATGAGATGGTGCTGTCTCCATTGTCTTTAAAGTATTTCTCCTTGTATGTAACACTACGTCATACTTGTTCTTCCTTCTATGTTTTGAGATGCTATTTGTTACACGTTATACTGCACATATAGACATTTTAATTGAAAATTATTGTTGTCAGCTTGTATTTGTGTGAGATTTAATGAAGCAGGAAAATCTTGTCCGTCTTGTCGATGTCGTCATGTTCGGATCGTGGTGGTCGGCACTGATATTAAAAAGTGGTTGTGATTATTGCACTTTTGTTTGTATAGTGGTTTCTGAATAAAAATAAAAAGTGATTAAAACATCTACATTACATACAAGATCGACGGCCAAAGAAAATATTTAGCATATTGCAATTCAGAAACGCATTTGCATACATATCTAACAATATTTATGCATTTGTGATCATAATTATCTTATAAAGCCTTTCGAAGATCCGATGCGTTAACGTTCTGGAAAGTAGAGACTGACACCGCTCGCTTCACATCGGAAACTGCACCAACCAAATTTGAAATATATACCTTTCGGGTGAATTCGGGTTTGAAATCATCGTTTCTTGAAATTAAGAATCGAGAATGGACAAACAATGATGAACTGAAAGATTATTTTACTTTAGTTCTACAAGAAAGACAATACAGTACTACTTATTTTGCTAAAGAGAATATTGGTAAACGAGTCAATCGTGAATCTAAAAAGAGAGAGAGAGAGAGAGAAACATCGGCGCACTTTTGTGTCTGTTTTCTTTTGTATGTAGAAGAAAATTAAAGTACGTGACTAGCCATTCTTTCTCTAATAGTATATTGGATTATATATAGGTGAATATATAATATATTTACCTACAATCCAATAGCATCTCCTATTCTCATCAACCTCATACGTTTGCACGATTCCACAAACATCCTACACAATATCATCAACCCCATGAAAATTTAGTTTCTTTCACGATAATTTTGTTAATCTTTAGTTTTGATTAATTAAAAAAGGAGCGATTAGTAAGTTGAGAAAAAGGGACGCGAGGGTAATATCGGGAACTCACATCCACGGCACATCTCCGACTAACATCCAGTCACCGTCCTTATCCTCGTAAGTAGCCACAAACTCTCCCTTCCTCTCCAACTCCGCCACTTTACCTACCACCATCCAAAAGCCACTCTTAAGTTGTTAAGTTACCATAATACCCTCCACTTCGTCAGTCCATTCATACAAATCAATATCTTTGAATTTTTCATCCTTCACTTACATGTCGTTATTATCCCCTGAAACATGTTTTCTAGAGCGGTAAAAAGTTGTCCGTAGCAATCGTACATCTCAAGATCGACTTTTCTAAGATACGCCGCTCCATCCACCGCCACTTTCACGTATTTCCGCCTCACCCTCGTCGTCACTGTTTTTCTCGCCGTCGTTACCGGTGGCCACCCCACCAACTGGCCACTAAAACCAAAAACAAAGAAGATCACTGAAACATGCACATCTATAAATGTATGTTACATATATACATCCAACGATATAAAAAATTAACATGCCGTAGTACTTAGTGATCATGCTTGAGATACAATTATTCTCTTGTCCTTGTCCGAGTTTTAGATAAACGGTCTCGAGGAATCTACGCTTGTTTCCGGACTTTTTTGGACCGTCCGATGCATTTGTGGGAGTGCCAGGCAAAGCTAGGGTCAGCTCAGTCCCTCCAAGATCACCCACGTATTCCTCCGGTGACATTAATATATATTGTCTCTAGCTCTATATATGTATTACTCTATATAAAAAAAGTTAGAACAGAAGTGCGGAAAGTGTTGAGACAATATGTCACTAACTTTTGGCTTAAGTGTGTGAGACTGTAAAGGTTTCCAACTTTGTATTTATATAGTCGCTCTATACTTGTCAGCTAAAAACCCTACTTATAAATGACACGTTTATTGTAACTGGCGGTTTTTATATCTCCACGAAAGCAAGGAAATAGTTGGTGATTAGCTTCTACTTCGTGTGGTGTGGGCTCATTTTCTAGTTATAGTCAGCATTTCCATTAGGGGTATATCTAAATTATACAGTATATTTCTTAATTAAATAATAATAAGAAGAGAAAAAATGAAACGGCTTTTTATTTGAAATTTTATAAGTTTTTAATAAAAATAATCATTTTACAAATGCTATTTAAATGTTGGATTAACTTTTTTTAACCAATTTGACATTAATTACAAAACTAAATCAAATTAAGATATTATTATTTTTATTGTTAGAATATACATGAAATATGCAAAATGGTCTTAGCATTTCTGAAATTGACATTAGTGGATTTCATTGCTTGTGAACGGATATCTTTTCAGTTTTAATTTATAGCCTAATTATAAACAAAAAAAAACAAAAAAAGATTAGCCTGATTATGGCTTCGAAGAAGAATCATCGAATTACTAGAAAAGAATAAGACTATAATTTGATAATATTATAGATTAGCATGCACAAATCGAGAGTTGAAAATATTTCAAAATATTTAGTTGTTATTGGAAAAAAAGTTACAATAGTCAAAAAAGAAACGAGAATTACAGTTACAGTAAATTAGTATTGACTTATTATTGTATTGCTTATCAGACTTTACCGCATTCATGCAGTCATGCTAATTTAGTTTCGAATATTATACTGTACTAGATAAGGACCCGCATATACGCGGGTTTAAAATTAAAA